>JBBPUD010000635.1:0-13137 GCA_038094475.1 Phylloporus aff. rhodophaeus
GAGATAGATCTCTTCATCAAGATCTCCAAATAGGAAGGCTGTCTTCACATCTAGTGCTTCGATTTCCCAATCTTCAAGAGCAGCTAGTGCGAGTATGAGACGAACTGTCTCAAATCTAGCAACTGGAGAGAAGGTTTCTTCAAAGTCTATTCCAAAGACTTGAGTAAATCCCTTTGCGACGAAGCGTGCCTTAGTTCGTCCATCGCTTTTCTTGACAAATACCCATCTCCCTGTTATGGGTTTGCGACCTGGAGGTAGATCTGTTAGATCCCATACTCTTCTATCCTTCATGGATTTCATTTCCTCATCGCATGCATCAAGCCAGTTTCTCTGTTGATCCTTTGGCAGTTTGAATATATCTTTGTATTGTCTCGGTACATCAAATACCGGTGCTGCCATTGACATTAAGGCCTTCATGAAATGTGCACTCATCTCATGTGTGCCAGATTCAACAGATGCAATTTCCTGATCATCTCCTTGACTCTGAACATGTCTCTCGATCTCCAATGGTGGAACATTTCCATATACATTGTCTCTCAAGACTCTTGGTCTTGGAATCCTTTCAGATCTTCGAGGCAATGCAGGGGGTGTAATTGGAGAAGGTTGAGGCGGTCTAGGAGATGTAATTGGAGCAGGAGGTGAAGAGGGTGAATGGCTTGAAGGACTAAGCGATGGTGAGATATCTAGTTGCTGTCCTAGATAGGGATCTTCTTGATTGGGATTCAGATCTATTTGTATTCTTGGTGTGAAGACATCTGGAACAGGTTCTTGAGCATCCTCTTCTTCATGTTCCTAGGTACTCTAGTTCGTTATTGTCATCATCTGGAATATATACAAGGTCTGGTTTGTCATATTCTTCAAAACACTTTGAGAAAGAGAATTCATTGAATGTTGCACTGTTGGCAATCACTATCTTTCGATCTTGTGCATCATAGAAGCGATATCCCTTAACCCCTTGTGGATAACCAATAAAGATCATCTCTTTGGCTTTAGGTGAAAGCTTATCATGTCGATCTTCCTTATGAAGGAAGACATAAGCTCTGCAGCCAAATACTCTAAATCCGGATACATCCGGCTTATCCACATTGTCATCCCATAAAGATATAGGGGTTGCCCACTTGATTCTTCGCATGGGTTGTCTGTTGTAGATGTAGACAGCTGTTTCCATTGCATCTTGCCAAAATGATTTTGGAAGACATGCATGATGCATCATTGCATTAACTTTCTCAAGTAGTGTGCGATTAAATCGCTCTGCTCTACCATTTTGCTGTGGTTCTCTGGTGATGACTTGTTGGTGTTGAATACCTCTTGAAGTGAGGAATGATTGGAAATCTTTCCCAATGTATTTCCCCCCTCAATTTGAATGTAAAGAGACTAAAGAAGTCCCAGTAGATCGTTCAGCCATAGGCAGGTAGAATTTGAAAGCAGCAAAAGTATCAGATTTCTTCTTGAGAAATGTGATGCATGCATAAGAACTGTAATCATCTATGAAAGTGACAATCCATTTGTTGTGATTGCGAGATAACAAGGGCATTTCCAGAAGATCTGTGTGCACCAAAGATAAAGTCTGAGGAGCACGAGATGTAGATTCTGGATGTGGATGTTGAGTTTGTTTACCTAAAGCGCATCCTTGGCAAGGAGGATTAGCCTTTAATGAATTAAGGGGTAAGATATCCAAACAAGATTTGTGTGCATTACGCAAGACATTGGGTGATGCATGACCAAATCGGTAATGCCATAAGTGCATTGAATCCTGTTCCTGTAAAGACATGGTTGAACATTGCAGAGGTTTAATCTGATGTGACTGAAACCAATGCAGTCCACCTTTTGGTGAGAAGGCAAGTGCCTGTAACGCCTCAAGGCCATGTTTGTTCCAAATAATAGTAGCTCTTTGTATGATCTTGGCAGTATATCCTGTTTTGGTTAGTGCTGGAAGTGATAAAAGTCTGTGTGGTGAGTCTGGTGAATACTAGACATTTCAAAGAATGATGTATGGTTTATCTCCAGGTTTGATTATAACATGACCTGGGCCAGTCATTTTCATGACATCTCCATTGGCAACTTCGCAATTCTTCTCCCTATCACTAAGCGATATAAAATCTCCAAGATAAGGGGTAATATGATTAGTAGCACTGCTATCAATCATCCAATAATCTTGGGTTGATGTTGGATAGGTTTCTGACTTGGCCATACTGGCAAAATACAGATCAAAATCATAGTCACATCCCACATCAAAGTGTCCTGTAGGTCCATCATAAGTGTCTGGTGTCTAGTCTACAAGGTCCTTAGAGTCCAGTCCATGTTTCCAAAGTCCATTAGCATCTCGGTGATTATCTCCAAAGTAATCACCAGTTGATTCCTTTTTCCATTTCCTTCTATTACTCCCTTTTCCCTTAGGTCTCTGGCTATTGCCAGGTTTCGGAGTATCTAGCTCCAAATCTTGGGACCTTGAAGGTCCTGCAAGGGATTGATCTGCCTCAGTGCAAGGCTGGGCATTCAGGGAGCTGAAAGGAAGGAAATTCTTCAGTGGATACTTTCTGAAAGGAACCAAATTGGTACTTTGTGGATTCATCATGGAATATAACATTAGCTGTTGTGCTGATGTTATTGAGACCTTCTTCCCATGCCATTCCATCATCAGGGACTGCTTGATTCCCCATGTATTCCCATCTCTCATAAACCTCCTCTTCATCTTCCTTGTGCAACTCCTTAGTGACTTCCTTAATGGAAGCAAGGCTAACCATTGGTTGATCTTTATCTGGATTGAAGACCATAGATGCGAGATCAATCTCTTGATCTAAGTAATGCACACCTGCCTTGGTCTTTCTCTTTTCTTTGGTTTCCCTCCGCTTCTGTCTTTGCTCATAGGCTTTGACCTTCTTAGGCTTTCCTCCAGGTCTCCTCTGGTTTGATCCAGAGGATTGATTTTTGGTATTAAACCAACAGTGATCAGTAGGATGTGGTTTACCACATTTAGAACACCTTACTGATGTGGAGGGAGCATTCCAGATTGTATTGGTCCAGTAGGCCTCAGCATAGGCTGGTTCTCCAATCCTGTTAAGGAAGGAGTTTGCAGAAGATCTGGGCCTTGTGCCATTGTGGAGATTATATTCTCTCAAAATACTGGATGCTATAATGTCCAGAGTAAATGAGGTTTGTTCAACTGTGTAAACAACTGTGGAAACCATAGATGAGTAGGAGGGAGGCAGAGTGTTGAGCATTATCATGGCTGCAACATTGTCAAGATGAAGTCCATGCATTTCGTGTGCTTACATGGGTCAGAGAGGTGTATTGGTGATGGTAACTAATGCCTGGACTGTAACTAATGATTGTGCTATGTGGGATAGTGCATGTGTGGGCGAAAGCCCTTGGGCTTTCCGGCCCGAAGCAACACTGTGCTGGGGGGAGCGATCTGCGTTCCCATTCGGAAGGAACCTGTGACGCGAGTGGATGAGCTCCCCCTGGTGGAAGGAACAGGTGTTGGTTGCTCACCTAGCAGATGGGAGGCATTGCATGGGCTATGAGTCTTTCAATCGTGTGTGGCCTTTCTTGGAGATATGGTGCCAGGATGAGTGCGTGCTTCTGTAGGTAGTGTGTGAATGATTCCCCGGACCACCGGCCCATGGTTTTTATGACGTCGAAGGGAGTGCCTGTAAGGAGGTAGTGTAGGGTGCCCCCAATGCGTAGGCTATGTCCTTTTACGGTTGCCATGTTGTGTCAGGTGACGACGTCCTTGATGTGTTTGGTTACTTCTGCCTTTGTGAGTGGGTGTAGTCCCTTTGGATGGCGCCAGGCGAAGAGGGGGTCCTCTAGGGACGGGCTGTTGATGGCAAAGTGATTGTTCAGCCATGCGACGGGGTCTGTGAGATGGTCAATGGGGGCGCAGTGTGTGGTTTCACCCGTGGACGAGCACTTTGTGAAAGGGATTTTGAAAGAAATTATGGGCTGGTCTTTGTCGTCGTTGTCGCTTTGCATGTCCCTCCGTCGGATGTAGAGTTCAGGCTTGCTTTGATATTTGGCTATGGAGGGGACGGTGAACTCACCCAGCCGGGAGACGGAGTAGAAGGTGACGAGCATGCATGCAAACACGGCGGCGTCACGGGATTGTGTCAGGTCCATGTACATCAGGAAGAGTTGCAGTGTGCTGCGTTCGAAGGGGATGCACTTTGGTTGAGTTAGCGCCGTTGGTGCCAGTCGAGAGGCCCCTTTGGTGATGGATTTCATTTCGTCTTCGTTGATGTTCCATGGCATGCCATGTAAGTGGTGCCAGGCCCGAACGGCTGCTATGTAATTAGAGATTGCCGATTTAGAGTATTCCCCCGCGCAGGCTGCGATGAAAGCAAACAGGAGTGGCTGCGACGTGGGGGCACGTTGTGTGTCAGGAATGTTGTGTAAATCGCAATATACATGAAAGGTTAATAGTCCTGCGCCATAGGTCTCCTTTGTACTCTGTGCTAGTGTGGCTTCTTTGACGTCTAATATACGATCTAAATGAGAGTCTGGGATGGGAATGCGCTGGCCCGAGGGGTCATAGAAGGAGTGTGGTGGTTCTGTTGTCGGTAGCCACAGCCTGAGACGGTCTCTTGCGAGGCAGTGGGGTCGGAGTGAAGATGGTTTTGGGGTGAGGTTGGAAGGATAAGGCCTCGGGCTGTGGTCCAACAGGGTGACGGAGGACGCGCGTGATTGGATGGAGTTATTGAATCTCGATGTCTGGGATTTCTGGGTAGAGGCTCTCTTGGATGAGGATGTCCTCTGCCATGTCCTCCTCTCGCCAACGTTGTCTGGCATGATCGTTGTTGTGCCGTTGTTTTGTTGTGTGAGTGCGCGTGGAACGGTTTGTCTGAGGGACGTGCACGGTGCGCTCTCGCGGAGTGATGGCATCCATGGTGTCGATGATGAAGGGAATGAGGTGGGGAGGGAGGGGAATGCATGGAAGGAGAAGATGGTGCGGAGGGTAGACACCTCTCGATGGGCCATTGGCGGGGTTGTTCTCACTGTGGACGTACTTTGTGCGTATGTCCTTGAGGTTATGGCTTTTAGCGAGGTAATCATGGATGTGTTTGAAGATGGCGTTGGTGGCTGTGTTGCGGTGGCGGCCTGTCCACCATCCTTCCACGACACCAGTGTTGTCGCCATAGACCGTGACCCGCGGTGTGTCTGGGAGGGTCGTGTTGATGGTGCGAGCAAGGAGTTCGAAGCCGACTGCTTCCGCCCAACTGATGTCACGTTGAGCGCCGTGGGCAGTTTGCCACCCTGGGAGAAGGCGCCAGGCCCGCCATCGTGTGCCAATGATAATCCCGATGCCCACGCCAGAGCTGGCATCGGAGAATGCGGCGACGTCAGGGAAGGGGGTGGGGGGTTGGAGGTCTAGCTTCACATGTCCCAGTCGGAGGGCGTCGTCCCACCAAATTAAGTCGTCCTCGATGCCTTTTATTGGGCAGTGCGGCATGAATGGTTTGTCTGAACACAGCTTTATCATGCGCTCGAGGCCTGTGAGGTACGCTCTGCCCTCGCGTAGGGCTGCCGAGGCATGTAGTAGTTTGCCGTATATCCGCTGTATGTCTTTGAGGACATGCGTGGGGCGTGTTATCCACTCGCGTATGGTTGTTCGGTATTTTTCGACTTTGTCTGGTGCGAGTTTGGTTGTGCATGTGGTGAGGTCCCACTGGAATCCTAGGTAAGTGACGCTAGTGGTAAATGGTTGGTCCTTCAAGCGTTCCCATGGGATTCCTAGGCGTTTGGAGACGGTGTCGATGTCGGACATGTTGTACGTGAAGGATGCATCGTGTTGTGATCGGATGGAAGTGCCGGATAAGTCTTTGATGGGAGTGGAGCAATCTTCGTTGAATTCCTCGAGGTCACCGTCTGGGTGTTCCCGCCCTGTGAACCATAGTCTGCTGCCTGCTTGTCTCATTGGGATGTTGTCCTGGATGTCGTGATGCCATTGAAGGCGATCTTTGTTGTAGGAGTGGAGGTATTGCTTTCTGATCCTGAAGAAGATGTGGTCGTCGACCCATTTGTCCAGTGGGCCAATCCCTTCTGATCTGAAGATTTTGGTGGCGGCGTCAGTGACTAAACCATGGGTGCCAGCTGATGGGGCTGCTCCAAATGACAGGCATGTGTCGACGTAGTATGAGTCATCGGATGCGCGTACTACCGCCGCTGGCCACTGAGATGGATGTAGTGGGATTGTGCGATATGCTTCTGCGACGTCGCGAGTAGCTGCTTCGGAATCTGGCGGTAGACGGGCAATAGTGAGTGTGACAATGGAGAATTTTCCCCAGGTCACCGGAAATAGGTTGGTGTCGATGTGCGAGTTGATGGATCGCAAAGGATGGTCAAGGGATGGGGTCCTCGGGAATGAGAAATTCTGGATCAATCTGTATTTTCCTGGGCGACCCGGTTTGGAAATGACAGTGATGGGGGATGTTTGTACAGGTCCAATTATCGACGTTAGGTCGTCGAGGGTGTACGGGCCTATGTACCGTAGTTTGTCCATTTCGTGTTGGATGGACTTATTAAAAATGGCGTGGTAAAGGTTCACAGAAGTAGTATTGGGCGGGGTTTGTACACGGGAGAGGGACGGGAAAAATACTATGAAACCATTTCTTAGACCTTGGGGCACGCTTGTGAAGTGTCCGGATTTATCTGCATGCCTCAATGCTGCCTCCCATTCATTGGCTTTGTACAGTGTGGTTGGAGTGTGGTTTCTGAGCGCAAGGGCAGTCCTGGGCACCGTGCGCGTTTGCTCCACATCCCAAACAGATGTGGAGGGGGTGGTGTGCGAGTCCGCATCCTCCTGGACGCTGCCATTTGCAACATAGGATGCACCCGTCTTTTCTCGTGATGAGACCAGTTCCGGTGCGCTCAGCATATGTGTCATGCTTTTGGTCCCAGGTTTTGGCGAGGTTGCAGGACGAGATGTCATGTCTATGTCGGCCAAGGCATACTGCGCACACATCGAGTAGTGCGGCCAAGAGTGCGGTCCGAAAGGACCACATTCGTTTGTGCCCGTTCCCCTGTGAGGGTGGTGGGGAGGCTGGTCGTTTGGATCCTGACGGTATGTGGTGGCTCGCATGTCCTAAGTAATCTGGCGCACTGCCACAGGCGGTGAGTGCGTGGTTCAGGGCTGCGACCTTCTCGTTCAACTGTGTGTTGAGACAGGGTGCCATGGGTGACCATTGACAGGGTGTCAAGGTGGTTTGTTCGGTCCGTTGACAAGATGTCAAGGAGATTTTGTGCAGTCCGTTGACAGGGTGTCAAGGACGGTGTGTGATATGTGTGATGGGAAGAGCAGGTGGTGCGAGGAGAGGGGGAAGGGCAGATCATGTTAGCGCGTGCTCATCTGGATGGTTGGTGCGAGCTTACCGTGGAGATTATGTCTGCCTGATCCGTTCTGAGTTGTATGAGGATGTTATCGAGGGCGTCTCTGAGGACTTCCTCGTTGATGAGCGATAGGTCAAAGGCTCGTGGTGATGCAATGCAATTGTGCCATTTGCGTCTCTGTTGTCCTTGGTAGACAAGGAGTGCGTGCTGGTGGTTCCGGTTGCGTGAGTTGCGCCATTTGTGATTCTCGATGGCAGACCAGAATCGAATGTGCATGTCTACGTGCGAGTCATCCCAGCCATGGTCAATGAAGAAGTTAACGATGCGGATGGAAGCCTGCCCGAACTGTTCCATCGAAAGATGTTCGTCCTGGGTGACCTTTGATTTGGCGTTGACGTTTATGGCAGGAGCCCAGGTGGGATTGCCATCGATGGAGACCACGAGAGAGAGGGTGTTGTTGTCTGCTGTGTAAGAGAGGGAGGCGTTGGCTGCGTCAAGTCCTTCGTTGGTGAAGTACCAGAGCTCGCAGAATTTGTGTTGCTGGATCTTTCAGATGGCGACTTGGGAAGGCAGGATGGTGGGCTCGGACGAGACGGGAACGTTGGGTATGGGGGCGAATTTTGCTTTGTTCTTTTTCCGTTCTTCTTTCAGAATCTGTTCGTCCTCCTCCTCTCTCTGGCGTTGTTCTTCAGCTTGTCTCGCTTGCTCCTCTGTTTCGGCTTGTTCTGCTTCTTCCCTCCTTCGCTCGGTCTCCTGTTGGTCTTTCTCGCATTTGTTGTTCCATTGTTGGGTGAGGACGGTGAGAGCTTGTTGTTCAGTCAGACCGAGGTCGATGAGCTGTTGGTGATCTTCGGCATGTGCTTCGTCTGCGAAGTTTGGAGGCGCTGGTGCTGCCGGAAGCTGCATGGTGACGAGTAGGCGAAAAAGGACAGGTAGAGGTGAATACTTGGAAGTGTGTACAACGAGTCAACTACGAGTGAGGATGAGGAGCGAAGTGTCGAGAGGCAAGTCGCGTGCCACTTCGCTGCCTCATGCTTGGACTCTATTCTGGGTCTGTCACATGCCTTGACCGACTCAGAATGCCAACCAGCAGCACTGGCTCTATGAATCAAACCCTGCATGTCTGCAATTTGCACAGACAGATCTCCATCAGGGTTGAGTTTGAAGTGCAAGATCTCTTGGAAGATGGAAAAGAAACCAGAAACTCCTTTTGGCTGATAGAGATTCTTGAGGTATTCCCATAGCTCATGGGCCATGGAAATCTTCTGATCAATAGCACCTGTGCTATCATAGTGAACTTTGTGATCAGTAGGGAGTATTGCATGGCAGGTGGAAGATATGCGCCAATTAGCATAGCTGCTTGCCTATCATTGTCCTCCCAGTTTCCCTTGTCAGTGATAGTGGTCATGGCATTCCACTGGGAGAATCCATCCACAAGCTTCCAGTACTTGCAGATGGTGAGGACATTGCACAATTGGAAAGACCATGTATCATAGTTTGTGGGACCTTCCAGAGGCTTGATGCAACTGGTAATCTCTTGTCCAACTTTGATAGAAGCCATTGATTACCAAGGGATGAAGGTGGTGGTCTGAAGAGTGGTGAAAAGAAGAGGATTAGATGATTGTTGATTGCTAGATGGGCTATTCATATTGATAAAGGTTATCAGAAATGCTTCAGATCTACCAGAATCACTTCCGGAATCGGAAGGATGTGGAGTTAATCCCAGGTCCAATAGGTACCCTGAATCATCAGAAGCCAAATTACCTGATTGTTCTGAAACTGGAACATCTAGGGTCATAAGCTTTTGACTGATCTGGCTGATCTGTTGTTTGATCCACTTCTTTAATCTCTGCTTTCTTCTTCTATTGGAACATTTGATTGTAATGCACTGAAACCTTCATTTGAAACTCCAGGGGAACTATTCTTGTTCATCTGGGAAAACAATAGTCCAGAGTGTTTCATTGTCTAGGTACCACAGTGGGTCCTGTCAATTGAGAAGAGTTTCCTTAATTGTGTTGAAATACAATGATTCCTGATAATGATAATTCCATAAATGTGTATGTCCATCACCTAAGTTCTTCCAGTAGTAAGGAAGAGTACAATTGAAGTATGGATGAATGTGAAATGTTCCAGGAGATAGAAAGAGATCAATGTACATATGTACCCCCCTCCAAATGCTTTCTAGTGAGAATAGGGACCCTTTCTTCTAAGTACCCTACATAGAGAGCACCTGAGGAGACTGGCAGTGGCCATGCTATTGGTATCTTCTCTTGAAGTATGTCTAGATGCTTCTCTACTGCTTTCACCAGTAGGAGGTCATACTTCCTGAGATCTTGCCATGTGCTGAGTCTCTTCAAGTTGAGCTCTGAGTGCTGTGAGCTCGGCATTTTGCTGTGCTACCTAATTGTAGAGAGCAGTGTTGAGGACTACTGATTGATGCAGTTCATCCTCAGTCTTCTTGAGATGTGTGATTACTTGATCACACTGTCTCTCTGCTCTCAAAGCTCGTTGTTTGATGATTTGGATGCAGTTTTGGTACTCTGCCTTGATCTCGAGGAGGTGGCTGACTTCTCTATAGTTTTTGAAGCCAAATTCGATGTCCCTGTCCATAACTTTCAGTAAGTCTGAATAGGCAGGGTTCTGTTAATGGAATCTTGCTCATATATATTGATCAAAGCAAAAGTTTCATTCCCTTTGGGTTGGGACATCTTTCCTCATCTCCATGGTCATCCATACTGGGACATAACTGCCCCATCTCTCTCACCAGTACCAGGTGCCTTCCTCATTCTGGTCTTCCACAAAGTTGAACTCTGGACCTTCAAAGACTTCTGGGAGTTGGAATCTATTAGTCTTCAAGTCTATGATGGGATTTAGGGTCTCATCAATAAAATTGGGTCTCCCTGCTTCAAAGTACTGCTTGATTCTATAGTACTCGTCGTTGTCTAGAGATAGGATTTCAAATCCCATGTGGTGAATGAGATGTTGTAAAGTATCAACATAAGATTGTACCAGTTGGGGCCAGCCCATTGCCTCTAGCCATTCTCCTAAACACTTCCCATCATATAGAGTTCCCAAGATGGTTGGAGATAGACCATCTGGAAGTTCATCCAGATCAATCTCCAGATTACTGAGGTTGACCTCCCAGAGCATCGCATGGCGATTTGTGTTGTTGAGAGTGGTCAGAGGATCCAGTGCTTCCCCTGCCAGGGGAAACTCTTCGTGGTACTGGTACCTGGGTACTCCGTACATTACTGTTGGTACTGGAGTGCCTTGAGGATCCTCTGGATCGATGAGGTGGTCAATCACTGCTAGATATGCCTGTTGATGATGAAGTGGATGATTGGGAGAAATGGTGAATGGGACGTCTCGTATCAGTTCTGGATCTCTGATGAGTGGAGGGAATTGGATAATTGGCTCCACGAATAGTGGAAGATCTGAAGTCCCCTCTTCTCCTCTGAGGGTTTTCAGGATTCATTCTGGAAGCTGAAAAGGGGAGGGACTGAACCCTTGGACCTCTCAGTATAGGTCTGGGTATTCTACTGGTGGTGTCTGTGGAAGATCTGTTTGGAGGAATTCTCTTGGAAGAGTGTAGATCGAATCTAACTCCTCCAGGGTTGTCACCTAAGCAATTTCTCCTTCTTCTGCTTGCATGTGGTAGTCCATAGACTCCATGAGGAAGCAGAGGTTGGATAGGAGGATGAATAGAAGAATGTGGGTGGATCGAAGATGAAATTGAATGATATGAGGTGGTGGACAGATTGGTGGATCCAGATGAAGAGGAATGGTTCCTAGTCTCAGAGGTCTGATTAGACAAGCTCTGGTTGTTCTTTAGTGGAGAACTGGGTGGAGTAGACTATATATAAGTCACAGTGATCTCAGCAGGAGCTTGGCTCTGCTGGTTCTCACCTGGTGGTGAATCACTTCCACTAGTAGCAACTGTGGAAGGAGATCTCTTGACAATTGGTGAAGAGAATAGACATCGAGGTTGTGGTTGGAATGCACTAGCAGTGTAAGATAGAGGTGATATGAAGGTAGGGCGATGGGATGGATGGGAGAAGTGTGGTGCCAGCGTCCTAAGAGATATATTTTCCAGATCTCTTATCTCCTCAGTGGTAGGAGTTGGACTGTTTTCCAGCAGTGTTCTGTACCAGAAGTGAAAGTGATGTGGAGAAGGGTTTGAGGTAGTCCACAAAGGGGATTCCCAAACACCAGGAAGGGAGTTTCTGGAAGAACCTTGATCAGAATAGAGATGATGGGTACTACTTACAACAACTGTTTCAATGATCTCAACAGGAATCAGTTGATCCAATATTGGACAAACTGTGGTGAGCTGTTGGTCAGTTGTCCCTCTCCAGGATGTTTCAAAAGTAAACTAGAGGTTGTGTGGAGTAGCCCCATTGAGCCTGACTATATTGGCATCATTCTTATTGGTCCACTGGTTTGAATTCCAAGTGTAAGCAATAGTATTGAAGGTAGCTAGTTCAAGCAGCAAGTCAATGACTGTGCTCATCCCAGGGTGTTGCACAGACTTGTGCAAAGAGCCTCAAGTTCTGCTAGCACCTCAGATCAAGTAGACATATTGAAGATATTAGATGACAGTAATCTCAGTCAACTGATCTGGGCAGGGCTTATAACCTGACGAGCAGATGCTAAATAGGACTGTATTCTCATCCAAGGGGCAGAGACAGCGATAGGGATAGTGCAGAGTTATGAGACTCACTCTACTAGCAGGTAACTTGGTTAAGAATATCACTGGTGATAGCCAGTGGATTGAGTGAAGTGATTCAGGAGTGTGGGGAAGATGAGATTAGATAGGATTGGTTAATCTGGACTGCTTGTAACTTAGTTACATGAAATGCTGTTATTTATAGTCTAATCTAAACTGAGTTTCAACTCTAAATTGTTGATCATTCAACAATCAACGAAACCTATATGACTCATTATGAGTCATGCATTCATGTAGAATGCATTATCTAATCTGTGACCATTGATCATGATCAATAGAAGTCAATACCTTATGTATGTCAGACTTCCTAAATACTGTAGTCAAATAGACTATTTAATTGATCATTACTCAATGAATGAATGCCTTATCTTATCGATACAAGCTGTTCCTTCAACACCTTCCACATGTCCTGTTTGTAAACAGGTTAACATTCCTACCCCTTCTTCATCCCTTTTTGCCTCTGAAGATTTTTTGGCCTACCATGATACATTTAATCATTTTCCTGCTTCATATTTTGAGATACCACCTGTGGACAGTTGACTTTGAAAAGGAGGTAATGTTAGGACTAGTCTTTTCTCTTCACATCTTCACACATCCAGAACATTCTAGACTATAACGTAGCTACATATGACATAGTGCCTCATGGATGCAGCATGTGATCACATGTGTACAGCATTCCAGTAGTATATAAGTAGGGACATCCTGTCGTAGTTTCCCCAGTCTTGGAATAGCCATCTATTGCTCTGAGCAACTATTTACTTTAAGTGGCCTCAAGTGATCCTCTTTGGTTTGTTCCTAACATGGACGTTATCAGGTATGTGACAGACATAGTAAAAATCATAGAGGGTGGCTCCCTGTTACAATTCTTTCGCTATATTGTCACGTTCTCCTTATTTCTCAACATATCTCTTACTTTGTTCTACTGCTTCTCCTTGCTGAACGTGATGAGCATACACTCATTATTTTAGGGCATGCCTCACTTCACTTGTACAACCATTGAGCACACCTTGCTTTCCTTCCACCAGGTTCCCCAATTACTGCTTCACTGGGTTCCTGTTTCACCTTGTGCCTGTTTCCTTTGCCTG
>JBBPUD010000636.1:0-13053 GCA_038094475.1 Phylloporus aff. rhodophaeus
TGAGAAGGCGAGCAGAGTCATGAGCGGCAAGGGCTTCCTTTCGTGCCTCTTCCAAGGCAGAGAGTCGGGTTTCTAGGGCCAGGATGAAAGTCTTTCTGATCACCGGGAAGTTCCTGGGTTCATATCCGAGCATCAAGGAAAAGGGGGAAACCTTGGTTGAGCTGTGTGGGGCTGTGTTGTGATGGAATTCCGCAGTGGTGATGTGCTCCACCCATTGATGCGGGTTGTTACCGCAAAAGATCCGTAGGTACGTCTCAAGTTCCTGGTTGGTGCGCTCAGTTTGTCCGTCGGTCTGGGGGTGGTAGGCGGTGGAGAGTTTGAGGTTGTATTGGAGGAGACGGGCAAGTTCTCTAGCGAGGGCAGAGGCAAACTGGGGTCCACGATCCGAGATGATGGAATCATAGAGACCAAAACGTTTGAAGACGTGGTCAAAAAAGAGCTTGGCTACTCCTGCGGTGTTGATGGTCTTGGAACAGGGGCATAAAATTACCCCCTTTGTAAGGCCATGGTCTACCACGACCATGATCGAGTCAAAATTGTGAGAGACTGGGAGGTCAGTGATGAGATCTACGGACAGCTGTCGGAAAGGGAGCGAGACGGTGGATGGGATAGGTTGTAGCGGGGGTACGGTGGGATGGGTGTTCACTTTGTTTTGCTGGCATATAGCGCAGCCAGCGATGTAATTTCGAATGAAGGTGGCTAGACCAGGCCACCAAAAGTCGCGCTCGACGATGGACTTGGTGCAGAACTGTCCCATGTGGCTGGTGGTGGGAGAGGAGTGAATGGAGTCAAGAAGAGCTTGCCGAGAAGTTGGTGGGACATAAAGGCGTTCCTTGTAGAATAACTGGGCATTATCATAGCACCAGTCAGCTAGAGAGGAGTGAGGGAAAAGTGGGGATCCGCCGGCAAGGTTCTGGAGGGCACGAAGGACGAGGGGGTCTGAGGGAGAGGATAGTTGGATCCCTTTGACTAGGGAGGTGTCGAGGGCGGAGATGACGACGGGATCAAGAAGAATGGAGACATCAATATTATCATCGGCGGTGTCTACGTGGTCACGGCGGGAGAGTGCGTCTGCCGGTGCCATCTGGGAGCCTGGGGTGACTTTCCAGACAATGTCGTAGTCCTGAAGGAAAAGCGACCAGCGAGCCTGTCGTCGAGAGAGTTTACGGGGGTCTTTGAGATAAGACAGGTTCTTGTGATCTGTAATGACCGTGACAGGGTGCTTAGTACCTAACAGATATTGACGCCATTCCTGTAGTGCAAGGATGACAGCGAGGAGTTCTCGATCATAGATGTCGTAATTTCGTTCGGCCAGAGTGAAAGTTTTCAAGAAGTATGCACAGGGATGAAGGTCACCGTTGCTGTCTTCTTGTAGGAGAACAGCTCCGGCTGTGAGGAGAGATGCGTCAGTCATCACAAGGAATGGGCGAGAGACGTCAGGAAGTGTGAGGACAGGAGTGGATACAAAGATTAGCTTCAGACGAGTAAACGCTCTGTCTTGGTGATGAGTCCATTCCCATTTCTGGTCTTTTCTCGTGAGGAGTACAAGGGGGGCGACGATATCGGAGAAGTTAGGAATGAATTTGCGGTAAAAGTTAGCAAATCCGATGAAACTTCGGATGCCTTTTACAGAGGTTGGGGGTTTCCAATCTTTGATCGCAGAGAGTTTAGTGGGGTCCATCTCCACTCGTCCTCGGCCAATGATCATGCCGAGATACTCCATCTTTGGTTCGTCGAAGGAACATTTGGAGATCTTTACCGAGAGTCCGTGTTCTCGAAGTCGTAGGAGTACCCTTTTGGTTCTGGAGTGGTGTAGTTCAATGTCCTGTTGCGTGTGAATGCCCAAGTTGTCCATGTATATTTTGAGCCAATGCTCAGAGATCATATCGGCGAAGATGTGGTTCATGAACGCTTGAAACGTGGAGGGGGCGTTGTTAAATCCGAAGAACATGACAGTGGGTTCGAAGAGACCAAGAGGAGTGATGAACGCCGCTTTCCATTGGTCAGACTCCCGGATACGAATGTTGTTGTATCCCCATCTAATATCAAGCTTGGTGAACAATGTCGAGTCTTTCATGTCGTCAATGAGTTCGGAGATGAGAGGTAGGGGATACGCATTTCGGACAGTGTGGGAGTTGAGGTAGTGATAGTCTTGGCATGGGCGTAGTGAACCGTCTTTCTTAGGTACAAAGAAGAACGGCAAGGCTTGGGGAGATTTGGAAGTAATGATACGACCCGTGGCAAGGTTTTCTTCGACAAACTTTTTACAAGCTTCTTTTTCGGCAGGGTTCAGAGGGTATACTTTGGCAATCTTGGGGACGAAGGGCGGTTTGAGTTCTATGGTGTGGTCATAGTCTCGGTGTTGGGGAAGGATATTAAATGTGGATTCGGCAAAGACATCGGCAAAGTCTTTGCACCACATGGGAATCTCTTTTTCGATGGGGGCGGTTTCTTGAGCGAGCTGGGTGGACAGGGATATCTTTCGAAGGGTTTCTGGGGAGTCTATGGAGAGTCGCATGTTGGCCCAATCCACGTCAGGGTTCCATTGACAGAGCCAGGGCATTCCGAGGATGATCTGTGGTTTACCAAGGGAGGTGACCATGAACTCGACTTGTTGTGAGAACGAAGGGAAGGAGACTTGTGCGAAGAGCTTCCACTTGATGGTTTCTTTCTTGTTTTTGGTACCATCAACATTGTACGCAACGATGGGTTTTCGAAGTACTCAGCATCCTAGCCTGAGTTTGGGAACAAGGGAGATGTCGATGAAATTTCCAGAGGCGCCACTGTCGAGCAGAGCAGTGGTGTCGACGGTTTGCTTAGGTACTTGTAGCGAAACAGGGAAACGGAACGCGTTTTCATTTGGCAAGGCTACAAGTACATGAGGGGAAGAAGATGTCAGGGCATCTTCCCTTAGAGAAAATCCTTCACATCAAGAAGGGAAATTTCGGCGGGTTCCTCATAATTGGCTTTCAGCGTTTGGTGGATTTCTTCATCCTTCCATCCCTTGATTCTAAGCTGGTTGACATAGGCGTCGAGTGAGTTTGTGGACGGAGGAGCAGGAGTTTCCTTGGGAATGGCAGGTTCCTTAGGTGGTTGCATTGGGATGGAGCGAATGTTCTGGGTGGAGGCGGTGAGCGCCTTACAATTCTGGGCATTGTGCCCAGTTTTTCGGCATCTGAAGCAACGTCCCTCTTTGATACATTTGGAACGTTCTTCGGGAGTGAGTTTGGAAACTCGGATGGAGTCTACATCCATTGCGTTAGGATCTCTGATACGAGGGGTGGGTCGAGGGACGAAGCGAGGAGCGGGAGGGACAAAGACTGAGTGGGTTTGAGGGGCACCTTTCCTTATGGCTGCCATGCGGGCTTTCTGAGTGTGGAACTGCATAGACTTGTCGATCCACGCCTTCAGGTCCTTGGGGAGTTCACTCATGGATAGGACCATGTCAGTGATCTTTTGGTCGCATCCAGTGGCGAAGTAACCGATGAGCGACTGTTGGTCGGAGATGCCTGACTTGGCAGCGGTTCCTAGGAAATCCAAGATGAACTTCTGAAATCTGTCATTGATGGTGTTATCGGGCTCCCGAAAGGCGGTTTGGCGGATATATGGGAGCTGGAGGCGGGCAGTGGCTTGGATGTCAAAGGGAAAAAAGGTTTTCTCGAAGTTTTCGACTAATTTGTCGAAAGTCTTCTCCTTCTCTTCGAGGAGTGGGTCTGCTAACCTGTCATACCAGGTTTCAGCGAAGGCAGCTGATCTCTTGGTGGAGAGCATCTTGCTAAGGCATGTGAAGACCTTGGTAGAGTTTTCGCTATAGAGTTTCTTGTTGATGATGAAGTAGGCCTTCATGGCCTTGATCCATCTTACTGCGTCTGCTGGTTTTCCAGAGAAGTCTGCTGGCAGGGCAGCTCGGAGCTCGGTGGGTTTTTCAGAGGACATGGGTGGTGGTGATGGTGCGAAGAGACTGGGTGACTGAGACGGCGGTGGTGGTGAAGGTGGTCTGGGCGTGGTCAAGGTCAGGGGCGCTTCGATGGCTGGGAGGGTTCAAGGGGCAGGCAAGGCTAGGGGGCTCACGGGTGGTGCTGGGGAGTATGAGGATCCAAGGACTCGGCGAGGAAATGGTTGTTGCGATGGTCTTTGTTCATCGTCGTCTTCCGGGACGCAGTAAGCATGACGAAGAGCTCGGTCTCTGTGGGAAATGTTTGCTAGGGGAGTGTCCTTCTCCTAGATAGGAGGGACAAGGGAGATACTTGATCTTTTGTTACACGAAGTGTACCAAGTGAGGACGAAGTTCGAACGTTACTCGTTTTGACAGAGGACGCTCACGAAGAGGTACGACAACGTCGTCAAAGAGTTCTCAAGGATGTTCGCAAGGGATGACATGAGATGTACACTTGTATTGTATAGATCAAGTATGAGTACATCGAGTGTCTACTTTGAGTATTTATATGATCGGGGTGCACAGCAAGAGAAGGCTAAAGAACATCATGGAACGTGGGGTTACTAAGTCAGCACAAGAGAGCTGAACTGCGGAGAGAAGCTGTCCGAAACGAGATCAAAGAGTATAGCACAGTGAAACAGATGCGAGGGAGAAACAGGAACTCCAAGGAGAGAATCTGTGCGAAGATACGTATCACTGGTTGAACAGTGAGATGGATGACTTGTCAAGGACAATGAGTGAATGCTCATCTTGTTCTATAAAGATAAAGGGAGGAGCGAGGAAGGAGATACAACGAGTAAGAAGAAGAACATTACGATAAAGGGAGAGAATTGTAACATCTTCTCGCTCCGGGAAACCCGTTCATCAATGATTGCCTGATGATTCGCTTGGGCTGCACTTCTGATCCTATTTGGGTAAAACGTAGCCTTCCACCCACCAAGCGTCTCTCGCAGCGACTTGGAGGAAAAGTGAAGCTGTATGGCTTGTGCATAAACGGCATCAAAGAGGATATTGGGAGGCTATTTGTCGTGAGACATCTGGACTGGAGATCCTACAGGGAGATAGCGATCTCCGAAATAAACCTGTTTGTTAGGGACGAAGAGATGTGCTGAACGCCTTTTCTCTGTCGGTGAAGCTGTGGAGTCAACGTCCATTGTGTCCATGGCAAAGTTGGGGGTCTATTCATCGGAGCCATCAGACTCCGATGAACCAACACAAAGACATCACACACCACCAGGAAAGCAACATTTGTACCAAGATGACGGTGAGTATATGTATTTAGAAAAACACCGTTTCAAGTATCATCAATGTCGTTCACAACGTTGTTCCCAGCGGGGTCTCGACTGCGATGCTGGGTATAGGTCTGTATGTACTGCCACACAATGAGTGAGAATATATTCAGAAGTAATATATTGTCGTACCTCGTTCCCTTTGGTGTGTGGTATGAGGTGTGCAGCGTCACAGATAGATTCGTCATAGCCCATCTGTTACAATTCTTTCACTTCACCGTAACATTCTTCTTATCACTCATCATATCTCGTTCCTCGCTCCTCCTTTTATCTTTGTAGAACGTGATGAGCATTCGCTCATTATCTTTGATCAGTCATCCATCTCACTGTTCAACCAGTGACACGTATCTTTGCACAGGTTCTCTTCTTGGAGTTCCTGTTTCACCTTCACATCTGTTTCACCTGGCTATACTCTTTGATCTCATTTCGGACAGCCTCTCTCCGCAGTTTGGCTCTCTCGTGCTGACTTAGTAATCCTACATTCCATGTTGTTCTATAGTCTTCTTCTGCTGCGCGTTTCGCTCATATAAATACGTAGAATAGACACTCGATGTACTCATACTTGATCTACACAATACAAGTGTACATCTCGTGTCACACCTTGTGAACTCTCTGAGAACTCCTTGACGACGTTGTCGTACCTCTTCGTGAGCGTCCTCCGTCAAACGAGTCACGCTCAACCCTTGTCCTCGCCTTAATACACTTCATGTATCAAAAGATCAAGTATCTCCCTTGTCCCTCCTATTCAGGAGTAGGACACCACCCTAGCAAACATTTCCCACAGAGACCGAGCCCTTTGTCGTGCTTACCGTGTCCCGGAAGACAACGACGAACAAAGATCTACTCAACAACCATCTCCTCGCAGAGTCCTTGGATCTTCGTACTCCCCAGCACCACCCGCGAGCCCACTAGCCTTGCCTGCCCCTCGAGCCCTCCCAGCCATCAAAGCACCCTTGAGCCTGACCACGCCAAGACCACCATCGCCACTACTGCCATCCCAGTCACCTAGTCTCTTCGCACCATCACCCCCACCCATGTCTTCCAAAAAACCCACTGAGCTCCGAGCTGCTTTACCAGCAGACTTCTCCGGGAAACCAGTAGACCCAGTCAGATGGATCAAGGCTATGAAAGCCTATTTCATCATCAATAAGAAACTCTATGCCGAAGACTCAACCAAGGTCTTCACCTGCCTTAGCAAGATGCTATCCTCTGAAAGAGCTGCCGCCTTCGCTGAAACCTGGTACGACAGGTTAGCAGACCCACTTCTCGAAGACAAGGAGAAAACCTTTGACAAGTTAGTCGAGAACTTCAAGAAGACCTTCTTCCCCTTTGATATCCAAGCTACTGCCTGCCTCCAGCTCCCATACCTGCGCCAAACTGCCTTTCGGGAGCCTGACAACACCATCAACGATGGTTTCCAAAAGTTTATTTCTGACTTCCTAGGAACCACTGCTAAATCTGGCATCTCCGACCAACAGTCACTCATCGGTTACTTTGCCACTGGTTGCGATCAAAAGATCACTGATATGGTCCTATCCATGAGTGAACTTCCCAAAGACCTGAACGCATGGATTGACAAGTCCACACAGTTCCATACTCAGTGTTACACAAAGTGTACCAAAGCGAGGACAAGGTTTTTGAACGTTTACTCGTTTGACGGAGGACACTCACAAAGAGGTACGACAACGTCGTCAAGGAGTTCTCAAGGGTTCGCAAGGTGTGACACGAGATGTACACTTGTATTGTGTAGATCAAGTATGGGTACATCGAGTGTCTACTCTAAGTATTTATAAGTTTGAGATGCGCAGCAAAAGAAGGCTATAGAACAGTATGGAAGGTAGGATCACTAAGCCGGCACGAGAGAGCCGAACTGCGGAGAAAGGCTGTCCGAAACAAGATCAAAGAGCACAGGAAGAAGAAACAGATGTGAAGGTGAAACAGGGACTCCAAGGGGAGGACCTGTGCGAAGGTACGTGTCACTGGTTGAACAGTGAGATGGACGAGCAGTCGAAGATGACAAGCGCATGCTCATTGCGTTCTACAAAGATAAAGGGAGGGGCGAGGAATGAGATACGACGAGTGATAAGAAGAACGTTACGGTAGAGGGAAAGAATTGTAACACTCAGAAAGCCCGCATGACTGCCATAAGGAAAGGCGCTCCCCAAGCCCACTCTGTCTTTGTCCCTCCTGCTCCTTGTTTTGTCCCTCGAACCACCCCTTGTATCAGAGATCCGAACGCAATGGATGTAGATTCTATTTGGATCTCCAAACTCACCCCTGAAGAGCGTTCCAAATGCATTAGAGAGAGATGTTGCTTCAGATGTCGAAAGACTGGGCATAATGCCCAGAATTGCAAGGCGTTCACCGCCTCCATCCCACAGAACATTCGCTCCGTCCCAACCCAGCCACCAAAGGAACCTGTTGTTCCGAAGGAAACTCCCACTCCTCTGCACAACCCACTGGACGTCTACGTCAACCACCTCAGAACTAAGGGTTGGAAGGACGAGGAGATTCACCAGACACTGAGGGCCAATTATGAGGAGCCCGCCGAAATTTCCCTTCTCGACATAAAGGATTTTCTCTGAGGGAAGATGCTCCGACGTCTTCTTCCCCTCATGTACTAGTAGCCATGCCAAATGAAAACGCATTCCGTTTCCCCGTTTCGCTACAAGTACCAAAGCAAACCGTCGACACCACTGCTCTGCTCGATAGTGGCGCCTCAGGAAATTTCATCGACATCTCCCTCGTCCCCAAACTCAGGCTAGGATGCCGAGTACTTCGAAAACCCGTTGTCGCGTACAACGTTGATGGAACCAAGAACAAGAAAGGAACCATCAAGTGGAAACTCTTTGCACAACTCTCCTTCCCATCGTTCTCACAAAAAATCGAATTCATGGTCACCTCTCTCAGCAGATCTCAAATCATCCTTGGAATGTCTTGGCTCCGACAATGGAATCCCGACGTAGACTGGGCCAACATGCGACTTTCCATAAATTCCCCAGAAACCCTTCGAAAGATAACCTTGTCTACTCAGCTCGCCCAAGAAAAAAACGAAACAGAACTTCCTACATGGTGCAAGGACTTTGCTGACGTCTTTGCTGAAGCCACATTCAACGTTCTTCCCCAGCACCGAGACTACAACCACACCATAGAACTCAAACCGTTCTTCATCCCCAAAATAGCCAAAGTATACCCTCTGAACCCTGCCGAGAAAGAAGCCTGTAAGAAGTTTGTCAAAGAAAACCTTGCTATGGGTCGCATCGATATCATTCCATCCAAGTCCCCCCAAGCCTCACCGTTCTTCTTCGTACCTAAGAAAGACGGCTCGCTACGCCCTTGCCAAGACTATCGCTACCTCAACTCCCACACTGTCTGAAACGCATACCCCCTACCACTCATCTCTGAACTCATCGATGACATGAAAGATTCGACGTTGTTCACCAAGCTCAACATTAGATGGGGATATAACAACATTCGTATTCGGGAGTCTGACTAATGGAAAGCGGCATTCATCACCCCTCTCGGTCTCTTCGAGCCCACCATCATGTTCTTTGGGTTCAACAATGCCCCCTCCACGTTCCAAGCATTTATGAACCATATCTTCGCCGACATGATCTCTGAGCTCTGGCTCAAAATCTACATGGATGACCTCAGAATCCACACCCAACATGACATTGAACTACATCACTCTAGGACCAAACGAGTACTCCAACGACTTCGTGAGCATGGACTCTCTGTAAAGATCTCCAAATGCTCCTTTGATGACCCAAGAATGGAATACCTTGGCATGATCATCGGCCAAGGACGAGTTGAGATGGACCCTACTAAGCTCTCTGCGATTGAAGATTGGAAACCCCCAACCTCTGTGAAAGGCATCCAAAGTTTCATCAGATTCGCCAACTTCTATTGAAAATTCATTCCCAACTTCTCTGACATCGTCGCACCTCTCGTACTTCTCACGCAAAAGGACCAGAAGTGGGAATGGACCCATCACCAAGACAGAGCATTTACTCGCCTGAAACTAATCTTCGCATCCACTCCCATCCTCACACTCCCCAATGTTTCTCGCCCGTTCCTCGTCATGACCGATGCGTCTCTCCTCGCAGCCAGAGCCGTTCTTCTGCAAGAAGACAGCAACGGTGACCTTCACCCCTGCGCATACTTCTCGAAAACTTTCACTCTGGCTGAGCAGAACTATGACATCTACGATCGAGAACTCCTTGCCGTTATCCTCGCACTTCAGGAATGGCGCCAATATCTACTGGGCACTAAACATCCTGTCACAGTCATCACGGACCACAAAAACCTGTCTTATCTTAAGGATCCCCGCAAACTCTCTCGCCGACAAGCTCGCTGGTCGCTCTTCCTCCAGGACTATGACATCGTTTGGAAAGTCACCCCTGGCTCTCAGATGGGACCAGCAGACGCACTCTCCCGCCGTGACCACATAGACACCGCTGATGCCCTGATCCCATAGTCATCTCAGCCCTCGACACCTCTCTGGTCGAAGGAATCCAACGGTCCTCTCCCACAGATCCCCTTGTCCTTTGTGCTCTCCAAAACCTCACTGATGGCTCCCCGCTCTTCCCTTGCTCCGTGCTAGCTGACTGGCATTATGACAACGCTCAGTTATTCTACAAGGGACGTCTTTACATTCCTCCCACCTCTCGACAAACCCTCCTCAACTCCATTTATTCCTCCCCCACCACTGGTCACATGGGACAGTTCCGCACTAAGTCTATTGTCGAACGCGACTTCTGGTGGCCCGGCCTAGCCACCTTCGTCCGAAACTACATCGCAGGCTGCGCTGTTTGCCAGCAAAACAAGGTGAACACCTATCCCACTGTTTCCCCGCTTCAGCCGATCCCGTCCTCTGTCTCTCTCCCCTTTCGCCAACTGTCAGTAGACCTCATCACCGATCTTCCCCGCTCCAATGGCTTCGACTCTATCTTGGTCGTGGTCGACCACGGCCTTACGAAGGGGGTAATTTTATGCCCTTGCACTAAAACCATTGACGCTGTAGGTGTAGCAAAACTTTTCTTCGACCACGTCTTCAAACGCTTTGGCCTCTACGACTCCATCATCTCTGACCATGGACCACAGTTCGCATCGGCACTCGCCAGAGAACTCGCCCGCCTCCTCCAATATGATCTCAGACTCTCCACTGCCTATCATCCCCAGACTAACGGACAAACCGAGCATACCAACCAGGAACTAGAAATGTACCTACGGATCTTTTGTGGTAACAACTCCCATCAATGGGCGGATCACATTGCCACCGCCGAGTTCCATCACAACACGGCCCCACACAGCTCCACCAAAGTCTCTCCTTTCTTCTTGATGCTCGGATATGAGCCAAGGAACTTTCCGATGATCGGAAAAACGTTCATCCCCGCCCTAGAAACCCAACTTTCCGCATTGGAGGAAGCCCAAAAGGAAGCCCTCGCTGCTCACGACTCCACTCGCCTTGCCATGACCAGACGGTCCACGCAAGGGTTCTCCCCTTGGAAAGTGGGGGATCATGTGTGGTTGGAAGCCACCAATCTGCGCATCCCTTACCCCTCACGGAAACTCTCTCCCAAACACCATGGCCCATTTGAAATCACCCACGTAATCTCCCCCCTAGTGTATCAACTGAAACTTCCCAGTACCTGGAAGATTCATGATGTGTTCCACGCTTCACTGCTTTCCCCCTTCAAACAAACCGATGTACACAGCCCATCATTCTCACAGCCCCCTCCGGATGTAATTGATGACAAAGAGGAATATGAAGTGGAGGCTATCCTATCTCACAAGGGCTCCCCTGGCCGCTATTGGTACCTAACCGCATGGAAAGGATACTCCTCCGCCGAGAACACATGGGAACCTGAAACCAATCTCACACACTCCCAGGAGATCTTGAAGGATTATAAGAAACTTCACCAACTTCGATAAAAACTTCACGCATCCAGGACGTTGTGATCTCTTCGTGAGGCTCCTCCCTGCATGCGAGAATTTTGTTGTTCGTATCTCAAAGCGTTCTGGATTTCTCTCCTCACCTTTCTCACCATCGCGCTAATATTCTTCTTACTTTGGTTCTTGACTCTGACCTCAGCGCACTCCTCTCTGACCCCAAAGGCATCCCCATCATTATGACCTCCGATACCCAATCCCCACCCGTCTCTCTACCAGTCTCTCCTAGCAGTTCCCCTGACACCAATGACCCGATGACTTTACTCCGTACTACACCCGTTCAATCCTACCTCCTTCCCCCAAGAATCTGGAAACCTCTATTCGCTAGCATTCTGTGTAAACCCTCCCTAACTCTATTGCTCGAACGGATGCCTCTCTACGCAAATGATCCCATTATCAAGGGATTAGTCTCCCTCTATCACGCAGTACACACCACCCAAGTACTGCATTTTCACGTAGCACCTAACGACCTACCCGAAGAGTATGGCTTGCCTATCCGGGAAACACAGAATGGCCTCACGGGCCGGATCCTAAAATTACTCCACACTGCAGACTTCCACAGCTTTGTTGCACAGATTCCCATCTCGGTTTTATACCCCGTCTTTCGCCCGATCTTTCTCTCCATGTACCCTGATGAGCGCGCAGCCTATTTAACTAGCATTAGCCTTTCGCCTTGTGAAACTCCCTTGCCTTCTCCTTCCCCGCTACCCTTGGCGTTACACATTTCCTCCCCTCCCACCGAAACCTCTCCCTCTCCTGCTCCCACTCCAACCGTCCTACCATGCGTTGTAGAAGATGATATCATCCTATTCGTACTAGACCCTCCTGGTAGATTCCATCAGATAAACCAGCAAGCACTCTCGTACAACAGCACTTACGTCATCCAAGTTGGAGGACTATCCATACTCTCCGCACCTACTCGTCTCCTCCACAACCCTTATGACCGACCTCCTGCGTCCCGCTTTACCTGTTGCTTCCGCTGCCACCGCACTGGTCACTATCGAGACGAATGTCCTCTATACCGATGCCCCCACTGCCACGTTACTGCTCCTGGTCACCCCCAACGCCTCTGCCTCACCCTACAATGTACTACTTGTCAACGATGGGGACATGGACCCTCGCGTTGTCCAAGAGAGGTCTGCTTCCACTGTGATCGGTTTGGACATACTGAGCCGCAATGTCCACATCTCCATGGACCTGACTACCCCATGCCCACCGAGGATGTCTGAGAAGCTCTTGGTTAACGGATGGAAAATTGCGCCAGGGGCACAAATCTATAAGGGGGGTAATGTTACAATTCTTTCCCTTCATCGTAACGTTCTTCTCCTTACTCGTCGTATCTCATTCCTCGCCCCTCCCTTTATCCTTGTAGAACGAGATGAGCATTCGCTCATTATCCTTGACAAATCGTCCATCTCACTGTTCAACCAGTGATACGTATCTTCGTACAGGTTCTCTCCTTAGAGTTCCTGTTTCACCTTCGCACCTGTTTCACTTCGCTATACTCTTTGATCTCGTTTCAGACAGCCTTCCTCCGCAGCTCGGCTCTCTCGTGCCGACTTAGTAATCCCACATTTCATGACGTTCTACAACTTTCTTTCGCTGCGCGCCTCAATCGTATAAATACTCAGAGTAGACACTCAATGTACTCATACTTGATCTGCACAATACAAGTGTACATCTCGTGTCACCCTTTGTGAACATCTCTGAGAACTCTTTGACGACATTGTTGTACCTCTTTGTGAGCGTGTCAGATTTTCTAATACAAGGGCAATTGTGCCCACTCAGCCAGTTGCCCACAAGAGTGAAACACGACTGAGATTCACCTAATACAAGGGCAATTGTGCCCACTAAGGTACATCAGCTATGTATAAA
>JBBPUD010000637.1:0-13048 GCA_038094475.1 Phylloporus aff. rhodophaeus
CTCAATGGAAGCTAGGCTAACCATTGGTTGATCTTCATCTGGATCAAAGACCATAGATGCGAGATCAATTTCTTGATCTAGATAATGTGCACCTGCCTTGGCCTTTCCCTTTCCTTTGGTTTCCCTCCGCTTCTGCCTTTGCTCATAGGCCTTGACCTTCTTGGATTTTCCTCCAGGTCTCCTCTGGTTCGATCCAGAGGGTTGCTTTTTGGTATTAAACCAACAGCGATCAGTAGGATGTGGTTTACTACATTTAGAACATCTTACTGATGTGGAGGGAGCATTCCGGATTGTGTTAGTCCGGTGGGCCTCAGCATAAGCTGGTTCTCCAATCCTATTAAGGAGGGAGTTTGCAGAAGATCTGGGCCTTGTGCCCTTGCAGAGATTGTATTCTCTCAAAATACTTGACGCTATAATGTCTGGAGTAAATGAGGTTTGTTCAATTGTATGAACAACTGTGGAAACCATAGATGAGTAGGAGGGAGGTAGAGTGTTGAGCATTATCATAGCTGCAACACTTTTGTCAAGATGAAAACCAGCAGTGCTGGCTCTATGGATCAAACCCTGCATGTCTGCAATTTGTACAGACAGATCTCTATCAGGGTTGAGTTTGAAGTGCAAGATTTCTTGGAAGATAGAGAAGAAACCAGCCACTCCTTTCGGCTGGTAGAGGTTTTTGAGGTATATCCATAGCTCATTTGCCAGAGACATCTTCTGATCAATAGTGCCTGCGCTATCATAGCAAACATTGTGATCAGTGGGAATGATGTATTGCATGGCAGGTGGAAGGTATGCACCAATTAGCACAGCTGCTTGCCTATCATTGTCCTCCCAGTTTGCCTTGTCAGTGACAGAGGTCAAAGCATTCCATTGGGAAGAACCATCCACAAGCTTCCAGTACTTGCAGATGGTGAGGACATTGTGCAATTGGGAAGACCATGTATCATAGTTTGTGGGACCTTCCAGAGGCTTGATGCGACTGGTAATCTCTTGTCCAACTTTGATAGAAGCCATTGATTACCAAGGTATGAATGTGGTGATCTGAAGAGTGGTGAAGAGGAGAGGATTAGAGGATTGTCGACTGCTAGATGGGCTAGATATATTGATAAAGGTTATCAGAATTGCTTCGGATCTACTGGAATCACTTCCAGAATCGGAAGGGTGTGGAGTTAATCCTAGGTCCAATAGGTACCCTGAATCATCAAAAGCCAGAAAACCTGATTGTTCCAAAACCGGAATATCTAGGGTCGTAAGCTTTTGACTGATCCAGCTGATCCGTTGCTTGATTTGCTTCTTTAATCTCCACTTTCTTCTTCTATTGGAATGTTTGATGGTACTTCGCCAAAACCTTCATTTGAAACTCCAGGGAAACTGTCCTTGTTCATCTGGGAAGATAACCGTCCAAAGTGTTTCATTGTCTAGGTACCACTGTGGGTCCTGTCGATTGAGGAGAGTTTCCTCAATCGTGTTGAAACACAATGATTCCTGATAATGATAATTCTGTAAATTTGTATGTCCATCACCTAAGTCCTTCCAGTAGTATGGGAGATTACAATTGAAGTATGGATGAATGCAAAATGTTCCAGGAGATAGAAAGAGATCAAAGTATGTACCACCCTCCAAATGCTTTCTAGTGAGAATAGGGACCCTTTCTTCTGAGTACCCTACATAGGGAGCGCCTGAGGAGACCGGCAGCAGCCATGCCATCGGCATCTTCTCTTGAAGTACATCTAGATGCTCCTCTACTGCTTTTGCTAGTAGAGGGTTGTACTTCCTGAGATCTTGCCATGTATTCAGTCTCCTCAAGTTGAGCTTTGAGTCCTGTAAGCTCGGCATTTTGCTGTGCTACCTGATTATAGAGAGCAGTATTGAGGACTACTGATTGATGCAGTTCATCCTCAGTCTTCTTGAGATGTGTGATAACTCGATCACACTGTCTTTCTGCTCTCAAAGCTTGCTGTTTGATTGTTTGGATGAAGTTTTGGTACTCTTCCTTGATCTCAAGGAGGTGGTTGACTTCTCTATATTGTTTGAAGCCAAATTTGATGTCCCTGTTCATAACTTTCAGTAAGTCTGAATAGGCAAGGTTCTGTTGGTGGAATCTCGCTCACATATACTGATCGAAGTGAAAGTTCCACTCCCTTTGGGTTGGGACATCTTTCCTTATCTTCATGGACATCCATACTGGGACATAACTGCCCCATCTCTCTCACCAGTACCAGGTGCCTTCCTTATTCTGGTCTTCCACAAAGTCGAACTCCGGACCTTCAAAGACTTCTGGGAGTTGGAATCTATTGGTCTCCAAGTCTATGATGGGATTTAAGGTCTCACCAATAAAGTTGGGTCTTCCTGCTTCGAAGTACTGCTTGATTCTGTAGTACTTGTCATTGTCTAGTGATAGGATTTCAAATCCCATGTGGTGGACGAGGTGTTGCAGAGTATCGACATAAGATTGTACTGGTTGGGGCCAACCCATTGCTTCTAGCCATCCCCCTAAACACTCCCCATCATATAGAGTTCCCAAGATGGTTGGGGATAAACTATCTGGGAGTTCATCCAGATCAATCCCCAGATTACTGAGGTTGACCTCCCAGAGCATCGCATGGCGATCTGTGTTGTTGAGAGCAGTCAGAGGATCCAGTGCTTCCCCTGCTATGGGGAACTCTTTGTGGTACTGGTACCTGGGTACTCTGTACATTACTGTTGGTACTGGAGCGCCTTGAGGATCCTCTGGATCGACAAGGTGGTCGATTGCTGCTAGATATGCCTGTTGATGATGTAGTGGACGATTGGGAGGAATGGTAAATGGGACATCTCGTCCCAGCTCTGGATCTCTGATGAGTGGGGGGAATTGGATGATGGGTTCCACAAATGGTGGAAGATCTGGAGTCCCCTCTTCTCCTTTGAGGGTCTCCAGGATTCACTCTGGAAGCTGAAGAGGGGAGGGACTGAATCCTTGGACCTCTTGGTATAGGTCTGGGTATTCTGCTGGTGGTGTCTGTGGAAGATCTGTTTGGAGGAATTCTCCTGGAAGAGTGTAGATTGAATCTGACTCCTCCAGGATTGTCACCTGAGCGATTTCTTCTTCTTCTGCTTGCATGTGGTAGTCCATAGACTCCATGAGGAAGCGGAGGTTGGATAGGGGCGCTGGGGACATAGTGGCGATATATATCTTCTAAGAAGGATGGAGGAGGTGAAGGAGGAACTGGGTTAGGAGGACGAATAGGAGAATGTGGATGGATCGAAGATGGAATTGAATGATATGAGGTGGAGGACAGATTGGTGGATCCAGATGAAGAGGAATGGTTCCTTGTCTCAGAGGTCTGATTAGACAAGCTCTGGTTGTTCTTTGGTGGAGAACTGGGTGGAATGGGCTGTGTATAAGTCACAACGATCTCAGCAGGAGCTTGGCTCTGCTGGTTCTCACCTGGTGGTGAATCGCTTCCACTAGTAGCAGCTGTGGAAGTAGATCTCTTGACGATTGGTGGAGAGAATAAGCATCGAGGTTGTGGTTGGAATACACCAGCAGTGTAAGATGGAGGTGGTATGAAGGTAGGGCAATGGGATGGATGGGAAAAGTGTGGTGCCAGCATCCTAAGAGATATATTTTCCAGATCTTTTATCTCCTCGGTTGTAGGAGTTGGACTGTTTCCCAACAGTGTTCCATACCAGAAGCGAAAGTGATGCAGAGAAGGGTTTGAGGTAGTCCACAAAGGGGATTCACAAACACCAGGAAGGGAGTTTCCGGAAGAACCTTGATCAGAATAGAGATGATGGGTGCTACTTACAACAACTGTTTCAATGATCTCAACAGGGATCAGTTGATCCGATATTGGATGAACTGTGGTGAGCTGTTGGTCAGTTGTGCCTCTCCAGGATATTTCAAAAGTGAACTGGAGGTTGTGTGGAGTAGCCCCATTGAGCCTGACTGTATTGGCATTATTCTCATCAGTCCACTGGTTTGAATTCCAAGTGTGAGTAATGGTATTGAAAGTGGCCAGTTCAAGCAGCAAGTCTATGACTTGTGCTCGTCCTAGAGTGTTACACAGACTTGTGCAAAGAGCCTCAAGTTCTGCTAGTGCCTCAGATCAAGTAGACATGTTGAAGATATCAGATGACAGTAATCTCAGTCAACTGATCTGGGCAGGGCTCATAACCTGACGAGCAGATGCTAAATAGGATCTGTATTCTCATCCAAGGGGTAGAGACAGCGATAGGGATTATGCAGAGTGATGAGACTTACTCTACTAGCAGGTAACTTGGTTAAGAATATCACTGGTGATAGCCAGTGGATCGAGTGAAGTGATTCAGGAGTGTGGGGAAAATGAGATTAGATAGGATCGGTTAATCTGAACTGCTTGTAACTTAGTTACATGAAATGCTGTTATTTATAGTCTAATCTAAACTGAGTTTCAACTCTAAATTGTTGATCATTCAACAATCAATGAAACCATGTGACCTGTATGACTCATTATGAGTCATGTCTAGTTACTGACTCAAGGTGAGTCACTATGACTCATATTGAGTCATAATGAGTCATGATGAGTCATGCATTCATGTAGAATGCATTATCTAATCTGTGACCATTGATCATGATCAATAGAAATCAATACCTTATGTCAGACTTCCTAAATTGTCAAATAGACTATTAATTGATCATTACTCAATGAATGAACACTTTATCTTATCTGATACACGAAGTGTACCAAGGCAAGGCCAAAGGTTGAATGTGACTCGTTTGACGGAGGACGCTCACAAAGAGGTACGACAACGTCGTCAAGGTGTTCTCAAGGTGTTCTCAAGGTGTGACATGAGATGTACACTTGTATTGTGTAGATCAAGTATGAGTACATTGAGTGTCTATTCTACGTATTTATATGAGCGAGACGCGCAGCAATAGAAGGTCAAAGAACAAGATGGAATGTTGGAACACTAAGCCGGTGCAAGAGAACCGGACTGTGGAGAAGGCTGTCCAAAACAAGATCAAGATCAAAGCAAGGTGAAACAAGAACAGAGATGAAACAGGGACTTGAAGGCGAGAACCTGTGTGAAGTGACACGTCAATAGTTATACAACAGGAAAGAGGCACGATCCAGAATGATGAGGGAATGCTTATCACGTTCGGCAAGAACCATAGGAAGGACAAAGAACGAGATACGGCGAGTGAGAAGAAGAACGTGACGATAGAGCGAAAGAATTGTAACATTACCCCCTTTGTAGAGTTGCGACCCAGATGCAACTTTCCATCCCCCAACTAAGAGTCTCTCCAGGTTACTCAGTGGGCATGGGGTGATCAGATCCATGGAGATGCGGACATTGCAGCTCAGTATGTCCAAATTGATTGCAGTGGAAGCAGACCTCTCGAGGACACCAAGTGGGTCCATGTCCCCATCGTTGACAAGTAGTACATTGTAGGGTGAGGCAGAGATGCTGGGGATGACCAGGAGCGATAACGTGACAGTGGGGGCATCGGTAGAGAGGACATTCATCTCGATAGTGACCAGCACGGTGGCATCGGAAGCAGCGAGTGAAGTGAGAGGCGGGAGGTCGGACATATGGGTTGTGGAGAAGACGCGTAGGTGCAGAGAGGATGGATAAGCCTCTGACGTGGATAACATAGGCGCTATTGTAGGAGAGAGCTTGCTGGTCGATTTGTCAAAATCCACCTGGTGGATTGAGCAGAAATGGGATGATATCGTCTTCTACGACTCGTGGTTGAATGACTGGGGTAGGAATAGGAGAGGGAGAGTCTTCTTCGACAGGGGAGGATATGTGTAACGCTAGGGGCAACAGGGGAGGCGAAGGCAAGGGAGTTTCCCAAGGGGAAAGGCTAATACTAGTCAAGTAGGCTGTGTGTTCATCGGGGTACATGGAAAGAAAAATGGGGTGAAACACTGGGTACATAACGGAAATAGGGAGCTGTGCAACAAAGCTGTGGAAATCGGCAGTGTCGAGGAGTTGTAATACCTGTCCCATAAGGCCGTTCTGGGTTTCTCAAACAGGTAAGCTGTAAGCCTCAGGTAAGTTGTTGGGTGCTACGTGGAAATGAAACACTTGGGCAGTGTGAACTTCATGGTAAAGTGTAACTAGTCCCTTGATCATCGGGTCGTCGGCATATAGAGGCATCCGTTCCAGTAACAACACCAGGGACGGCTTGGAAAGGACACAGGCAAATAATGATTTCCAGATGTGGGGTGGAAGGAGATGTGACTGGATGGGAGAGACATGAAGCAAAGCCATCGGATCATCAATGTCAGGGGACAAGGGTGGTGAACTAGATGGAAGTGAGACGGGTGGAGACTGGGTGTCAGAAGTCATAGTGATGGTTGTGCTTTTGGAGTTAGCGAGGAGTGCGCCAAGATCGGTGTTAAGAACCAGAGTAAGAAGAGTATTAGCGCAATAGAAAGAAAGGCAAGGAGAGAAATCCAGAATGCTTTGAGGTACGAGCTGCAGAATTCGCGCATACAGGGAGGAGCCTCACGAAGAGATCACAACGTCCTGAATGCAAGAAATCTTATCGTAGTTGATGGAGATCTTTATAGTCTTTTAAGATCTCCTGGGCGTGCATAAGGTTTGTTTCAGGTTCCCAAGTGTTCTCGGTGGAAGGATATCCCTTCCATGCAGTCAGGTACTGGTATCGGCCAGGGGGTCCCTTGTGAGAGAGTATCGCCTCTACTTCGTATTCTTCTTTGTCATCAATGATGTCCGGAGGGGGCTGTGGGAATGATGGGCCGTGTACATCGGTCCGTTTAAAGGGGGAAAGCAGTGAGATATGGAATACGTCATGAATCTTCCAGGTACTGGGAAGTTTTAGCTGGTAGACTAAGGGGGAGATTATGCGCGTGATTTCAAATGGACCATGACGTTTGGGGGCAAGTTTTCAAGAAGGGTAGGGAATGCGTAGATTGGTGGCTTCCAGCCAGACTCTGTCTCCTACTTTCCAAGGGGAGAATCTTTGTGTAGACCTCTTGGTCATGGATAGACGAGTGGAGTCATGTGCCGCAAGGGCTTCTTTTTGGGCTTTCTCCAAAGCAGAAAGCTGGGTTTCTAGGGTGGGGATGAACATTTTTCCGATCATCAGAAAGTTTCTAGGTTCGTATCCGAGCATCAAGGAGAAAGGGGAGACCTTGGTGGAGCTATGCAGGGCAGTGTTGTGATGAAACTTGGCAGTGGTGATGTGATCCGCCCATTGATGAGGGTTGTTACCACAAAAGATCCGTAGGTACGTTTCCAGTTCCTGGTTGGTATGTTCAGTTTGTCCATCGGTCTGAGGATGATAGGCAGTGGAGAGTTTGAGGTTGTATTGGAGTAGGCGGGCGAGTTCTCTAGTGAGTGCTGAGGTGAACTGTGGTCCTCGGTCAGAGATAATGGAGTCGTAGAGGCCAAAGCATTTGAATATGTGGTCAAAGAAAAGTTTAGCTACGCCAGCGGCATCGATGGTTTTTGTACAAGGGCATAAAATTACCCCCTTTGTAAGGCCGTGGTCGACCACGACCATGATAGAGTCAAAGCCATGGGAACGAGGGAGATCAGTGATGAGGTCCACGGATAATTGGCGAAATGGGAGAGAGACGGTGGACGGAATAGGTTGGAGTGGAGGAACAGTGGGGTGTGTGTTGACCTTGTTTTGCTGGCAAACCACGCAGCCAGCGATGTAGTTGCGGACAAAGGTAGCCAAACCCGGCCACCAGAAGTCGCGTTCAACGATGGACTTGGTGCGGAATTGTCCCATGTGACCCGTAATGGATGAGGAGTGGATAGCAGCGAGGAGGGATTGGCGAGAGGTGGGGGAAACATAGAGACGGTCTTTGTAGAACAGTTGGTTATCAGTATACCACCAATTGGCAAGGGAAGAGCGAGGAAAGAGTGGGGAACCGTCGGCAAGGTTTTGTAAAGCTCAGAGAACAAGGGGGTCAGATGGGGAGGACATTTTGATTCTGTCAACCAGGGAGAGGTCTAGAGCCGATATAACGATGGGGTCTGGGAGGATAGAGGCATTCACGTTATCATCAGCTGTGTCAACGTGATCACGACGGGATAAGGCATCTGCGGGGCCCATCTGAGAGCCTGGGGTGACTTTCCAGACTATGCTGTAGTCTTGGAGGAAGAGCAACCAGCGAGCTTGTCGACGAGAGAGTTTTTGAGGATCCTTTAGATAGGACAAGTTTTTGTGGTCAGTGATAACTGTGATGGCGTGCTCGGTGCCTAAGAGATATTGACGCCATTCTTGAAGGGCAAGGATGACAGCAAGGAGTTCTTGATCGTATATATCATAGTTTCACTCAGCGAGAGCAAAGGTTTTGGAGAAGTAGGCACAGGGGTGGAGGTCTCCATTGCTATCTTCCTGCAATAGAACGGCTCCTGTGGCAAGGAGAGAGACGTCGGTCATGACAAGGAAGGGACGTGAGGTGTCAGGGAGTGCGAGGACGGGGGTGGAAGCAAAGATAATTTTGAGGTGGGTAAAAGCCTTGTCCTGGTGACAAGTCCACTCCCATTTCTGGTCCTTTCGTGTGAGGAGTACGAGAGGAGCAACGATGTCAGAGAAGTTGGGAATGAACTTGTGATAAAAGTTGGCGAATCTGATGAAACTTCAGATGCCTTTCACCGAAGTCAGCGGTTTCCAGTCCTTGATTGCAGAGAGTTTGGTAGGATCCATCTCAACCTTTCCTTGTCCAATGATCATGCCTAAGTACTCCATCTGGGGAGCGTCGAAAGAGCATTTGGTGATTTTGATTGAGAGTCCGTGTTCACGAAGTTATTGGAGTACCTGTTTGGTTCTGGAGTGATGAAGCTCGATGTCCTGCTGAGTGTGGATTCCCAAGTCATCCATGTAGATCTTGAGCCAACGCTCAGAGATCATGTCGGCGAAGATGTGATTCATGAATGCTTGGAACGTGGAGGGGGCGTTGTTGAATCCGAAGAACATGACGGTGGGTTCGAAGAGACCAAGGGGAGTGATGAATGCTGCCTTCCATTGGTCAGACTCTTGTAGGCGAATGTTATTATATCCCCATCGAATGTCGAGCTTAGTGAACAGCGTCGAGTCTTTCATGTCATCAATGAGTTCAGAGATGAGTGGCAGAGGGTAGGCATTTCGGATGGTGTAGGAGTTGAGATATCAATAATCTTGACAAGGGCGTAGTGAACCATCCTTCTTTGGTACGAAGAAGAATGGGGAGGCTTGGGGGGATTTGGATTGAACGATGCGGCCCGTAGTGAGGTTTCTTCGACAAACTTTTTGCATGCTTCTCTTTCAGCAGGGTTCAGGGGGTACACCTTGGCGATCTTTGGGACAAAAGACGATTTCAGTTCAATGGTGTGGTCGTAATCTCTGTGTTTGGGGAGTATATTAAATGTGGCTTCGGCGAAGACATCCGCAAAGTCCTTGCACCATGTTGGGATCTCAGTTTCGGTGGGGGAGTTTTCTTGGGTGAGCTGGGTGGATAGAGAAATCTTTCGAAGGGTCTCTGAGTTCAAGGAAAGTCGCATATTGGCCCAGTCTACGTCGGGGTTCCATTGGCGAAGCCAAGGCATTCCAAGGATGATCTGTGGTTTTCCCAATGACGTGACCATGAACTCGACTTTCTGGGAGAACGAGGGGAAGGAGACGGATGCGAAGAGTTTCCATTTGATGGTTCCCTTTTTGTTTTTGGTTCCATCTACATTGTATGCGATGACAGGTTTGCGAAGGACTCGGCATCCTAGCCTGAGTTTAGGGACAAGGGAGATGTCGATGAAGTTTCCTGAGGCACCACTGTCAAGGAGAGCTATGGTGTCGACAGTTTGCTTGGGTACTTGTAAAGAAACAGGAAAGCGGAATGCATTCTCATTTGGCATAGTGACAAGTACATGAGGGGAAGAGGACGTCGAGGCGTCTTCCCTTAAAGAAAATCCTTTACGTCAAGAAGGGAAATTTCAGCAGGCTCCTCATAGTTGGCCCTCAGTGTTTGATGAATCTCTTCATCCTTCCATCCCTTGGTTCTAAGCTGGTTGACATAAACGTCAAGTGGGTTGGATGGTAAGGTAGGGGCTTCCTTTGGAACCATTGGTTCCTTGGGTGGCAGGGTGGGGACGGAGCAGATATTTTGTGGGGGTGAGACGGTGAACGTCTTGCAATTCTGGGTGTTGTGCCCAGTCCTTTGGCATCTGAAGCAGCGTCCTTCTTTAATACATTTGGAACGCTCTTCAGGGGTGAGTTTGGAGACTCAAATGGAGTCTACGTCCATGGCGTTCGGGTCTCTGATGTGGGGGGTAGGTCGAGGGACGAAGCAAGGAGTGGGGGTAGCGGGGACAGTGTGAACTTGGGGAGCTCCCTTCCTGATGGCTGCCATGCGAGCTTTCTGTGTGTGAAACTATGTGGATTTGTTGATCCATGTGTTCAAGTCAGTGGGAAGTTCACTCATGGATAAGACCATGTCAGTGATCTTTTGGTCACATCCCATGGCGAAGTAACTGATGAGCGACTGTTGATCGGTGATGCCGGACTTGGCAGCGGTTCCTAAGAAGTCTGAAATGAACTTCTGGAACCCATCGTTGATAGAGTTATCGGGTTCCCTGAATGCGGTCTGGTGAAGGTAAGGGAGCTGGAGTCGGGCAGTGGCTTGGATATCAAAGGGGTAGAATGTTTTCTCAAAGTTTTCAACCAGTTTGTCGAATAACTTCTCCTTTTCTTCAAGGAGTGGGTCAGCCAACCTATCATACCAGGTTTTGGCAAAGGCAGCTGCTCGTTCTGTGGATAACATCTTGCTAAGACATGTGAAGACTTTTGTTGTGACGTCGTTATAGAGCTTCTTATTGATGATGAAGTAGGCTTTCATGGCCTTGATCCATCTGACTGTGTCTACCGGTTTCCCAGAGAAGTCTGCTGGCAAGGCAGCTCGGAGTTCAGTGGTTTTCTCGGAAGACATGGGTGGGTGCGATGGTGTGAAGAGACTAGGTGACTGCAATGGTGGTGGTGGTGACGGTGGTCTCGGTGTGGTCAGGGTCAAGGGTGCTTCGATGGCTGGGAGGACTCAAGGAGCAGGTAGGGTTAGAGGACTCACGGGTGGTGCTGGGGAGTATGAGGATCCAAGGACACATCGAGGCGATGGCTGTTGAATGGGTCTTTGTTTATTGTCATCTTCCGGGACACGGTAAGCACGACGAAGGGCTCGGTCTTGGTGGGAAATGTTTGCTAGGGGGTGTCCTACTCCTAGATAGGAGGGACAAAGGAGATACTTGATCTTTTGATACACGAATTGTACCAAGGCAAGGCCAAAGGTTGAACGTGACTCGTTTGACGGAGGACGCTCACAAAGAGGTACAACAATGTCATCAAGGAGTTCTCAAGGAGTTCTCAAGGTGTGACACGAGATGTACACTTGTATTGTGTAGATCAAGTATGAGTACATCGAGTGTCTATTCTATGCATTTATATGAGCGAGACGCGCAGCAATAGAAGGTCAAAGAACAAGATGGAATGTTGGAACACTAAGCCGGTGCAAGAGAACCAGACTGCGGAGAAGGCTGTCCAAAACAAGATCAAGATCAAAGCAAGGTGAAACAGGAACAGAGATGAAACAGGGACTCGAAGGCGAGAACCTGTGTGAAGTGACACGTCAATAGTTATACAACAGGAAAGAGGCACAATCCAGAATGATGAGGGAATGCTCATCACGTTCGGCAAGAACCATAGGAAGGACGAAGAACAAGATACGGTGAGTGAGAAGAAGAACGTGAAGATAGAGCAAAAGAATTGTAACATTATCAATACAAGCTGTTCCTTCAACAATGTTGTGGTGATGGGGTTGTCTTCTTGAAGCATGCATAGAAGGCTTCATGGTGCTCAGTGTCTTTGGAAAATCAAGCGAACAGCTCCTTGTGCTGATCGCAAGATTCAGGGATAGTGAGGGTGCACTGCATCCAGTCGATGACAGGGTTTGTCATCTTCAGCCAGGGCATGCTGAGGATGATGTTTTCATTGCCATAAGACATGATGTAGAAGGTGACTTCTTGTGTAATACCCTCTATGTTCGTGAAGAGAGTCGAGGTGTAATGGACCTGTCCATTTTGGTTTGCAGTTTGGTCCATATTCCAGATGCAGAAGGGGACTTCAAGTTTCTTCATTGGAAGTTTGTGCTTCTTCATGAAGTCGTGGTCAATACAGTAGATGTCAGCTCCACTGTCAACAAGAGCACAGGTGTCTACAGCTTTCATAGTGTGCGAGGGTTCCACGAGTTGCAAGGCAATGGACATAGATTTGTAGGAACTAGATACAACTACAGGAGTGCACGTTGGAGAGGCCGAGCAACTGAGAGGCTCTGATAAATGAATGAGCTATTGATTGGATGGATGTACACTATGCCCCACGGCTCCCCTCGTCTCTCGCTCCTGCTGACTAAGCTCTGCACTGCATCTATGCTCTCCCTCACCTCATCTCTCCCTCACCTCGCCTCTAAGCCCTCCTACTCCAACATATGAGCAGAGGAAGGAGGTACTTGCATAGACTGAGTCCTCCTGTTTAAAAATCCTGTGGGATGAAGTCCACTTTTGCCACAGCCAGTGGCTCATCTTCTTTTTCATCTTCAATCTCCTCCAGTTTGGGTAGGTTGTCTTTTACAACCTTCTTGACCAAAGTTTTCTTCGGCTTATCTGTGGGAGAAGAGGAGAAGTGTGGGCAGTTCTGAGAGCTGTGCCCAGGCTTTCAGCATCAGAAGCATAGATTTTTAGCGACACAGCACTTCCTTTCTTTGGGGGTCATCTTTGGAACTTTGATGATGTCAACATCCATGGCATTGGGGTCCTTGGTGGTGTGGGTGGAGGAGGATCCAGAGAAGTTCTGGTATGGGATATGGAACTTCTTCCGGTGCTCAGCAATGGAGTGAGTGTGCTCCCAGTTCTTTTGGAAGACAAGGGCCTTGTCTACCCATTATTACAGGACATATTTTTCGCCTCTTCATATGAAGTCTATCACACTCACGTTTGCCCTTATTGGCTTGTCCGATCAGGAGATACATATGCCTCTATCTCTTCTTATCTTATCTTATAAATGAGTCACAGCCAGTTTAGG
>JBBPUD010000638.1:0-12373 GCA_038094475.1 Phylloporus aff. rhodophaeus
TCTCTATCAATATACCTTGGTTACTCACTGTGGACATCAGTCCTAGCTCCCAGAAGCCCCTTGAGTCGACCCAACAAGTGGCTAGTCCGCTTCCTCATTCCTCAGCTCCTAACACAGAAGCCGGCATTGATGTTCGCTCAATAGGTGACCTTTATGCTGCCCATACACATCTCCAGGACACCCTCTGGACAACTACGCAGATCCATTTAACTGGGCGTCTTCTCATGCACATGTCCCCCTCGTATCCAACACCTCACCATTCAAGCATGGGGACCTTTGCCGATAGAGCATGTCTTCAGTACATCAGAACTTGGATCACACTCGTATGTCTATGCTGCAATTCATGGAGAAGTCTTTGATCTCACTTAAGTCATAGCAACACATTAGATTATCATTCCGGTTATCCCTACTAAGGTAGTCTTGGACTATGGCAGTATGGATGCCATTGCCATATTCTCTGTGCGTGTATATTGTCTTACCCTCTGCACGCACACCTCCCTACACTTTCAATACACTGAGCAACAAAACTGTTGCAATGTTTGGTAGTTTTGTGATGTAGTATGTCATTGTGTGGGAATTTCGCTTAGCAGTAGGGAAGCAAAATGTAGTAGACACTCTTGGCTATTATAGCACTTTAGGTCTTGTGATTAGGTTCAAAGACCACAGAGATATGACCATTTGAATCCATTCATGTCATTGCAACAGTTTTGTTGCTGGTATTAGGGGTATTGGTATCTAGTATGGAGTGTATCCTCCTTTGGCCTTGATGACCTCCTGGACCCTTCTAGGCATACTCTCAATCAATTTCTGACACTCTACCACCTCAATCTTCTCCCACTCTACTTGCACTCTCTCCCAAAGTTCAGTAATTCCCTTTGGTGGCTCTGGGTACTTTGCCAACCTTTTTTTCAGCAAAAACCAGACATGTTCAATAGGGTTGAGGTCTGGAGATTGAGCAGGCCATATCATAACCTGGAATCCATGGTCAATGAACCATTGCTTGGCCACTCTGCTGGTATGCTTGGGGTTATTGTCTTGTTGAAAGACAATGTCATCTGGAGTTTTGTCAAAATATTCCAGAGTTTGTTGCAGCTCCTTCTCCATGATCTGCACATAAAGGTTAGCATCCATCTTACCATCAATCTTGCAAGCCATTCCAATCCCTTCCCAAGTCATACCGCCCCACATCATCAAACTTCCCCCTCCAAACTTAACTGTTCCTTGTACAAGCCTATCACTTAGGCCTTCTCCTGTCTTTTTCCAAGCTCACTTCTTGCCATCTGAGCCAAGGCAATTAATTTTGGTCTCATCTGACCATATTACTTGCTTCCAGTCCTCTATAGTCCAATGTTGGTGGCTTAAAGCAAAGTCCATCCTTGCTCTCCTATGACATGGTTTAAGAAAAGGGCATTTCTTCTTCACTACAGCCTTCATTTCTACCTTCATAAGGTGATGATGAATAGTCTGGGATGAAATGGGCTGGTTCTTGATATCCTGAAGAGTTTTGGTAACTTGGATAGCATTTTCAGCCTTTCCAGTCCCAATAAGTCAGATGGCATGATGCATGTTAGTGGGAGTGACAATGGAGGGATGACCACCAGAGGATTTTGGAAGGTTGGGACAAAGTTTAGAGTGTATTCTGCTGATAGTGGAGTTGTTGACACCAGCAGCAAGTGATATTTGGCAAGTAGATTGACCCAAATCCAAGAAGGAGATGATTTGATTGGTTTGGTCAATAGAGAGGAATTTCATGATGGTAGTAGTGAAGAAAGAGTGGTGTTGTGGTTTGTTTGGACTATGTTGAACTTCATATACATCACATGACTCATTACTTGTGTAAAAATAGCTTGTAAGACCTTGATTTGGATGTTTATCAGACCAGCAACAAAACTGTTGCAATGACATGAGTGGATTCAAATGGTCATATCTCTGTGGTCTCTGAACCTAATCACATGACCTAAAGTGCTATAGATAGCCAAGAGTGTCTACCACATTTCGCTTCCCTACTTCTAAGCGAAATTCCCACACAATGACATACTACATCACAAACATTACAAAACTACCAAACATTGCAACAGTTTTGTTGCTCAGTGTAGGTGGTCTGCATCTGGAAGAGTGAAAGGGCGCAGCAGCGTGTGGTTGGGATGAGTAGGAGTGCCACCACGTTGCATGCATGAGGATGTACTATACTATAAATGTATGGAATTAGTCCGGAAGAAGAAAACCAAAGATTTGAAGAGATCGCCCCAGAGTTGTAATTTGACAGTTTTGTGCCCTCTCTTTTACCACCATCACCATGATGGTCAGTAGACTCAGTGCTTCTTATTCATACCTCCACCCTGTCCGAAATCCCATTCTAACTATTTCTTAGGATCACCCAGTGTATGATGTGCACTGTGAGTCAAGAAATTGTTGTTTTTTCTGCAGCTGTGATGTCTGCAAGGATCAACACCCCGACAAAGGTGGCAAAAACGTTCCAGCATACCTATATGACTTGCATTCTTGTGAATAGAATCTTTGGCACTCTGAAATCACACAATGAGGACAAGGATGGGGCAGTGTCATATCCCATTTCGTCTCCAAGTCAACTCCTCATCTCCGGTGCCAACTCCATCGCTCCTCCGGGGCGTTCTCCATCAATAGACGACATGTGACCTCCAGACCGCGTATTATTTCCTTATTTGGTATTCCTTGTCCTCTGATTGGCTGTGTAACTCCTTTATAGTATAGTCTTGTATCTAATGCGCAGCACTGGTGTTTCGCCACTCCGGTGCACAGCTTCGGTTATCGTTCTTCCCGTCTTACTGATCTCCATTCCTATTACCAATCTGCAGACTCCGTTTACTAATACTGTGCAACTCCGTACTATATAAACTGTACATACTTCGCTGTAGTTCTTTAGTTCGAATATCATCTAAGTCACCTCCTGACTACTCCGGCCCTCCTCTCTGACCCCCTCCAACCTCTGACTCCAAGGATCGCAAGTACAAGGGTGCGACACATAAGTCTTGCACCAAGATCCTTGCCCTCCCTGTTTGTTATCTGTCTCCACCGTTCCGGAATACCCATCGGAGTTACTCCGGAGGAACCGGGCTTGACAGGCAGAGCAATTTTGCATGGTTCTTTGCCCTTTGCTAACTCGTGATGTGGATGTGTCACTCCAAAAGGTGCCTTGCTGGCCCCCAGGACCAATCCCCAAGACAAAATCATCACGCATGGTCCATGCCATCTGTGCAAGGCAACTCCTGGATCCTCATGTCAAATGTCATCACTTCCTGAACCCTTTTACAACCTGATGGATACTACTGAAGATTTTCCACTGGAAAACACTGACATTGCACCTCATCCATCGGGTATCCATGCCCTAGCTAGGCAACGGCACAGGTGTACCCCCGGGTGGCAGCACTGACACCTGCACCTGTACCCAGAGATACTGTCAAGGATGCAGGTGCCACTCATGGGTGCCACAAATGGACACTCGCACCTGTACCCACACCCCTGGCACCTGTGGGCATCAGCAAATCACCCTTTTTGGAACAGGATTTACAGCATTATGGTAATGTGACACCACATTACAACATTTTACAGCATGACATGCCAGCAGTGTCACATTGTGACATGGTTACAGTGCTGTTACAACATTACCAGCAGGTCACACATGTCACAACGTGTCCATCTGACAGTGCTACAGAGCCAGACATGGGCACATGAGCAGATTAGTATAATTAGGCTAATAAAGTGTAGATAAAAGTTCCTAATGCAAAGGACTTTGCAAAATTTCAAACAAATGAATTATCATGTGATTGGTTGGTTTTCATTCCGCTTATACATGGTACCACGTCTTACCCTTCTCTTTCATAGCCGCTGGTCACCACCACTCTTCATGCCAGCCTATTTCCTTGTGTGTGCACACCTGTTCCACCTACCCATGTGTTGCTTGTTCCAGGACCCCATCATGTGCACATCCACTCACCTTATCCTGCTGACCTGTCCCTCTTCACTGTAGCCACCACCACAACGAAGACGGTGACAACGGCAAGTGTATGGCGTGGAGGGTTCCCACCCTGCAACAACATGTTGCTGGTGCCAAGCAGGCCCAATGGCATGCCATCACCAACAACGAGAGTCATGCATAGTGTTGGAACATAGTAAGGGCAGGTGTGTCCACTCAGTCACTGCCCACGGTGTGAAACACGACTGAGGTGAGAGAAAAGTAATGTAAAGCTAAAAATATGGGCGGAGTTGTGATTGCGTAAAACTTCAGAATGTTCAAATTAGTATAAATGGAATAAGTATTGAAAACTAAGTGTTTCCGGTCTTCCCGAGGTAGAAGTGCTTCAAGACTATCAGAAGTGGCTGCATGGGAAACTTCCAGAAGTGTCAGAAGCACAGGAATTTCAGAAACATTGGAAGTATTGGAAGGTATACGGAGTTACACTTTGACACTCCCACTTGAGCACAACCATAGTCCCATTGCATGCACAAATTTCCAATGTTGGTCTCGTGTGAGTGGCTTTGTGAGGATGTCTGCAACCATATCTCCAGTTAGAATGTACTGGATGACTGCTTCTCCTTTGCCTACAAGGTTATCTTGAACAAAGTGGTATTTTCTTTGGATGTGTTTGGTCCGGGCACAGAACTGTGGATCTCGTGAAAGTATGATTGCTGCCTGGTTGTCACAATGAAGAGTGGTGGGTCCAGTCTGTGGATACCCAATCTCCTCAAAGAATGTTCTGAGCCAGGCAAGGTGTCCAGCATTGCTAAGTCTGATGTACTCTGACTCTGTGGTGGATAAAGCAACCATGCTTTGTAGTTTACTTGACCAAGAGATTGCTCCTTGATTGCTGAGGAAGAGGAATCCGGAGACGGACTGGAAATTGTCTGGATTTTGTGACCATCTGGCGTTAGAATAGCCATGGAAGTCCATGTCCATGATGACTTCATTTCCATCATATCGGAGTTCCATGTCCATGGTTGCACATACATAGTGAAGGACTTGTTTTGCAGCTTCCCAATGGCATTGTTTTGGTGCTGAGCTGAAATGGCTAAGTGTTCCAACCACATAGGTGAGATCCAGGTAGGTTCCAAGCATAAGGTACATCAAGGAACCAATGACAGTAAGGTAGGAAACTTTTGTCCCATTTATTGTCATTTCTGTGATCTTGGTATCATCCACAGGATCAGTGGCTGAAAGGGAAAGGCTATGAACCATTGGTGTCCATATAGAATTAGAACTTGTTATCCCAGTTCTTTGGAGGACAGTTTTTGCATACTGAGATTGTGTTAGGCATATAGTTCTGAGTTTTTGATCACATCGGATTTCCAACCCCAGAATGAATTTTGCCTCTCCGAGGTCTCACATCTTAAAGGCTGTTGATAAGGTTTCCTTTACCAAGTTCATGAATGACTGGGAACTGGCAGCGAGTAGAAGGTCATCAACATAGACAACAAGGAAGCATACTTGACCCTCTTTGCGGAGAACATACAAGCATGTTTCTGCATCCAGGTTAATGAAGCCAAGTTTTCCAAGCTTTTTGTCCAATGTCTTGTTTCATGTTTTTCCAGCCTGCTTTAGGCCATAGAGTGACCTTTGGAGTTTCCAGCAATATCCAGGTTGGATTGGGATACTTTCCAGAGGTAGAAGATATAATTCTTCCTTGAGTTCACTATTCAGGTATGCTGTAGAGACATCCATCTGATTGAGTTCCAGATTATGCTTGGCTGCAAGAGCAACAATGATTTGGACAGAATCAAGATTTGCCACTGGGGCAAAAACCTATTGATAGTCTATTCCTTTCTTTTGCGTGAATCCCTGTGCCACGATCCAGACTTTGTAGTGTTCTACCTTTCCATTTTCATCATACTTAATTTGGAATACCAGTTTGGAAGTGATTGGTTTGACACCTTCTGGTAATGGGACTGTTTCGTACACATTATTTGCATTTAGGTTTAGTAACTCTTTCTCAACGGCTGATTTCCATAAGTCAGCGTCTGATCGCATGTAAGCTTCCTTTATGGAATTTGGTAGTTTATCTCCAGAAGGTCTGTGGGTGATTCCAGCAAAGATCCGCTCTTGTAAATTATCCTGAATGCTGTATCCAGGAAGTTCTGGGATATCAGGAATTTCTTCCATATCTGTTTCAGGAGTTAAGAGTACATTTTTAACTTCAACCTCTTCTGCTTCCAGTTCTGGTTCCAGGTTTACTTTTGGTCATTTTCAGTGTGCTTCCTCCTCCAACATCCGGAAATAGTCTTGGTTTTTATTTGCTGGTTTTTGTGCACGGTTACTTTTTCAAACACCTGCAATGATCTCTGCAAGATGGTAGGATTTTGCTTGGGTTTGTTTTGGAGATGAGTTTGAGCTTGAGCTCAAAGGAACTTCTGTTGGAGGACTCTCAAGTGATGGGTTGTTCAGGTGGAGTTAGCTGAGTTTGTCAATGATAGCAGTAATGTCGTCCAACTCTGTTTGTTCTCCCACTGTTCCTAGAAAGGGTCCCTCATTTTGGTCTTCTTCTGCATTATCTGCTTCCAGAGTTTCCATTTTTTGGAAGTGTTGAGATGTCAGTTCCTCCCACCAACCCTTGGATGCACAAGTCCAAGGAGCAGCTTCTGTGTTGAAGATGGTGCCAGATTCATTGAAGGTGACATGACAGCTAGAGATGATGGTTCGATGTTCCAAGTCAAGGAGTTTGTAGGCTCGCTGTCCATAAGTGTACCCAAGCAGTATACACTTCTGTCCATGAGATTGGAATTTTCCACCACGTTGTTCTTTTGGTACAAGAGCATATGCAATATATCCAAAGGATTGAAATACAATAGGATTAACCTGACAATTAAAGAGCAAGGAGTAAGGATTGTTGGCATTGCCTTTTAGAGCAGATGTTGGGCTACGACCTGTAACATATGTCGCAATGGACATGGCATCAGTCCAGAATGATTTTGGAAGTTTGGAGTCTTCTAACATAGTGTTTGCAAGATATGAGAGAGTTTGGTTCATTCGTTCTGCAAGCCCATTTTGTTCTGGAGTGTATGGTGCCAAAGTTTCCAGAATAGGTATTCTGCATGTATCTAGAATGCACCAAAAAAATCATTGAGCGAATTAATATACCTCATGCTAGTGTATCTAGTAGCATGGGTTGATATAGTCAAGGGTCCATTCCAGAAGTCCAATTTGAGTTCCCATGTGCTACATAATGCTATTGAAGTATTCTACATGTATCTAGAATCCACCATAAAAATCATGAAGCAAACTAATATCCCCATGCTAGTGTTACACTAAGTGTATCAAAGCGAGGACAAGGTTTTGAACGGACTCGTTTGACGGAGGACGCTCACGAAGAGGTACGACAACGTCGTCAAGGAGTTCTCAAGGGTTCTCAAGGGATGACACGAGATGTACACTTGTATTGTGTAGATCAAGTATGGGTACATCGGGTGTCTACTCTAGGTATTTATATGACCGGGGCGCGCAGCATGGAAGCTAAAGAACATGATGGAATACTGGAACACTAAGCCGGTGCGAGAGAACCGGGCTGTGGAGAAGGCTGTCCGAGATGGGATCAAAGAGTACAGCGAAGTGAAACAGATGGGAAGGTGAAACAGGAACTCCAAGGAGAGATCCTGTGCGAAGATACGTGTCACTGGTTGAACAGTGAAATGGACGATTGGTCAAGGATGACGAGCGAGTGCTCGTCACGTTCTACAAAGAGAAAAGGAGGAGCGAGGAACGAGATTCGACGAGTGACAAGAAGAACATTACGATGAAGGAGTAGAATTGTAACAGCTAGTGTATCTAGTAGCATCAGTTAATATAGTCAAGGATGCATTACAGACATCCAATTTGTGTTTCCCTGTGCTACACAACACTATTGAAGTATTCTACATATATCTAGAATCCACCAAAAAAATCATGCAACACACTAATATACTCTTTCCTGGTACATCAGGTATCATGCTCAATATAGTTATCAGAGCTATCCCAGCACTTTCAATCATCTTTTTCCACATTCTATAATACCACTGAATTATCCTATACTCATTTAAAGTCCTTGAAAAATTAATGGAGTGAACTAACATATCCTTTTATCACTTACAAGGTGTCGTAATTAATGTAATCAAGGGCATATACAAGTGCCTCATATTGTCTTTCCCTATGCTATATAACACTCCTGGAACATGCTAAACATGTTATAAGTACCAGAATAAATTCTTACAATGACTTTGAAATTCATCTCCTGGATGACTTGTTGATTTTTTTGCGGACTATTCCGACCGCTGTTTTCTCTAAAATTTGAACTGGGACATCCCAATGGGTATATCTACATGCTACTATAATCATTTCGTCCAAATTATTGGTTCACAGTTGTAATTATAATTACTCCAGAGCCTATATAGACGCCAAGCAGTCAATGTTTGGACTCCAACTCGCTGAGTCATTCTGCAGAGGCCCCTCTGCGACGATGGCAACAAGCAAACCACGCACAAGGCTCAACCGTGACTCTGCGCGTCCTCAATAAGCTTCACTGACACCAATCGGCTGCCTCGTCTGTGATGTCTGTGGGCCTGCAAGGATAGTTAACCGAGCCTTTGGCTACCGCTTAACATACGTACGTTATGTATGTCCCACAAGCTCATATTTAGCCAATTTTAGGTACTCAATGCGTTGGGTATCAAAACCCCACACGCAGCTATCACAAAGGGACTCTGTGGTGTCATCAAATTCGATGGTTTGTATGTCAACCACAGCATCTCGCGCCGCTTTGCAACCCCGTGATGCACCATGGCACACTCACGGCAATCACTCGACATGGTATTGATCGTGTTAACATGGGTGCTCTCATGTGCTCTTCTTTCGAGGAAACTGCGGGAATTTGGATGAAAGCTGTGGTTGTAGGGGAGAAGGACAACTAAGACAAGGCATATACTACATAGCCGCTTGAATTACAAAATATCATCGCTATGCACCCCAGCCACTGTTTCTCTGGTGAGCTCAAGCACGCCTTACCCTCTGTTTATCCCGGCGAGCACCTGCCTTAAACTGTCCAAAGCTGGGAACGAGGGGTAGTCCTCCAATTTGATCGGTGGGCGCTTTTGCCGGGGATGAACCACGTTTTGACTGGTGGATGAGGGAAGATGAACCAACAGCATTAGCAGCATGGCTCCAAACTTTGTCTCGTGGTTTCACGCCTTGTGAAATAGCTGTTTTAGAGGTGGTAAGGGGCAAATCTGTTGCAGGGGAAGTTGGACTAGTTGGTGGTGTCAATGTAAATTCTTCTCGTTTAGAGTAAATGAACCAGGGACGGACCTTGGGGTAATCCGAGCCATCCCGGTCAACTCGCCTTCATCCAACTTTGAAGCAGGGCTTGCCCGAGCCATTTGGAAAGTGGAATGGGGTCTGGGGCGTCTTTGGGGTTCTGTGGGGGAATCACGTGCACAGGTGCCTTGCACTTCCCTGGAGGCGACTTCTGAGGTGGGGTCAGGGGTAAAAGATCCAGATGGAATGGCGGTCGATACACGCCCAACTTGCTTTGTCTTTTTCTGTTTCGTGTGGGGTGAGGATGAGGGGGAGGTAGGAGCTGCACGTTTCGTTCCAGATCGAGTGGGAGACAGTGGGGCCTGCGCCTTTGGCTTGGAATCCTGCGTGCGATGAGGGGTGTCATCCTCCTTGTCTGAATCAATTGGCTTTATAACACCCTCATCGTCATCAATGCCAGTGAATAGTTGCACTGAGAACATGAGATCAGACAAAAAAATAAGCACAAACTAAAATGTCCAACTTGCAAGAGTGGTTGTCGATCCCAACAAACACCTGGTGCAAAATACCCTTGTCAAATGCAATGTTGTTCAGGTAGACGTCGGGAGTGCCTTGGGCTACCAGATGATAAAAATGGACCTCCTTTTGCTGAGGATATCTATAGATCTGCTTTGATTTGCTTGGATTCAAGTTCTAGTCATCTCTGATCTACTCAGATTTTCTTTGATCTACTTTGATCTGACTTGATCTGACTTGATCTTCTTAGATCTGTCATAATCAATGTTTTGATCTTCTTTGATCTAGCTTGATTTGACTTGATCTTCTTAGATCTCAAGTCTAGTAAAAAGTCTAGCGAAAATCTAGGACAAAGTCTAGTGAAAATGTCACTCATTTTGTCTCCAGATTGCATCAAAAGTCTATCTAAAAAGCGTACCAAAAGCATAGCTAGTGTCATGGTTAACTTGGCTAGGAATCATCTTGGTTGATATCTACAAAATATCTGGGTCAAAGTCTAGTGAATTTACTAGTTGAAAGTGTATCGAAAGCGCTTCAAAAGTCTAGTCAAAACCCAAGGTTGATGTCTAGGAAATCGTCTAGTCAGATGTCTATCAAAAGTGTAGTCGATGTGTAGTCAAAGTCTAGGTCAAAGTCTATGAAAAGTGCTAGTCAAAGTCTGGTCAAAAGTCTAGTCAAAAGTCTACCAAAAGGGTCTTGCGAAAGTGCTAGTCAAAGTGTAGGAAATGTCAAGGAAATGTCTAGTCAAATCCTTGGTCAAAGTCTACCAAAAGTCATAATCAATTTGTCTAGGAAATGTCTACCGAAAAGACCTAGGACAAAGTCCAAGAAACATTGAGTGAAATCTAGGACAAAGTCTACGAAAAAGTGTGCTCAAAAGTGCATGAAAAGTGTAAGAAAAGCGTAGGAAATGTCTATCAAAAGTCTATCAAAAGTCAAGCAAAAGTGCTAGTCAAGCAATCTAGGAAAAGTCTAAGAAAGTCTACCAAAAGTCTACCAAAAGTCTACCAAAAAGACCTAGGACAAAGTCTAGGAAAAGTCAAGTGAAATCTAGGACAAAGTCTATGAAAAAGTTGGCTTGAAAGTGTACCAAAGTGTAGGAAATGTCTATCGAAAGTCTACCGAAAAGTGCTAGTCAAGAGTCTAGAATTGGTTTATTGAAGGAACCTCAGGTCAGAGTCTTGGTCAAAAGTCACTCATATCGGGTCCAAGTCTACTGAAAAAGTGCAGTAAAAGCATAGAAAAGTCTACCAAAAGTCTACCAAAAGTCAAGCGAAAAGCGTTAGTCAAGCGATCTAGGAAAAAAGTCTACCAAACTTTGTCAAGAAATCTAGGACAGAGTCTAGGTGAAAAGTCACTGATATTAGGTCCATATCTACCAGAAAATCATGTCAGAAGTGTGTCAAAACCATACCAAAAGTGTACTGAAAGTCGATCAAAAGTGTATTGGTTGACTTGGTAGTAATCCTAGTATATCTTGGTAATTAGCGGTTTGAAAAATCTGATTTCATCATTGGCTAGTCATTTGATGTCTAGCTTGCTTATGGTATGGTTGGCATGAGTAGTGATCGCTAGTTTCCTTTGCTAGCTTAGAGTGAAATCCTAGTTCAATGTCTATCGAAAAGTCTACTGAAATAGTCATCTAGGCTGATTATCTTTGTACCAAGTGTATCTGTGGCTGTAACCATGCACTGTGTGCATCCCAGGGGTGTCTAGGACGCCCATAATGCACTGTGCATGCGCACATACAAGCACCAATATGTACAACACACACAATAAATATTTATTGATCTACTAGTCATCTTGGATGATTATCTTTGTACCAAATGTATTGGTGGCTATACCAATGCACTGTGTGTGTTCCAGGGGCGTCTAGGACGCCCACAATGCACTGTGCATGCGCACATACAAGTACAAATGTATATAACATGAACAATAAACATTTGTTGATCTACTAGTCATCTGGGTTGATTATCTTTGTACCAAGTGTATCTGTGGCTGTACCCATGCACTGTGTGTGTCCCATGGGCGTCTAGGATGCCCACAATACACTGTGCATGCGCACATATAAGCACAAACATGTATAGCATGAACAATAAACATTTATTGATCTACTAGTCATCTAGGCTGATTATCTTTGTACCAAGTGTATCTGTGGCTGTACCCATGCACTGTGTGTGTCCCATGGCCGTCTAGGACGCCCACAATACACTGTGCATGCGCACATACAAGCATAAGCATGTATAGCATGAACAATAAACATTTATTGATCTACTAGTCATCTAAGCTGATTATCTTTGTACCAAGTGTATCTATGGCTGTACCCATGCACTGTGTGTGTCCCATGGCCGTCTAGGACGGCCACAATGCACTGTGCATGTGCCCAGACAAGCACAAACATGTATAGCATGAATAATAAACATTTATTGATCTACTAGTTATTTGGATTGATTATCTTTGTACCAAGTGTATCTATGGCTGTACCCATGCACTGTGTGTGTCCCATGGCCGTCTAGGACGCCCACAATACACTGTGCATGCGCACATACAAGCATAAGCATGTATAGCATGAACAATAAACATTTATTGATCTACTAGTCATCT
>JBBPUD010000639.1:0-12993 GCA_038094475.1 Phylloporus aff. rhodophaeus
TGTGCAGGATAATCAGCAAGTACTCCCACACGTCCAATTATCCAATCTGGGTCGTATTTGCCTCGACGACCTCCAAGGTGGCCGACTTCTCTCCTCCTAACGAAAAGCGTTTGTGTAACGACTTTCCAGTTATCCACGTACTGAATATTTTCCAGATAACTCTGAACGGGTCGCGAGCGGTGGGCAACAGCTTTTCCCGCCGTATACTCAGTTAGGATGGGATCAAAGCGCGATGGCGCTGGGCGATGTTGATATCGAGGAAGTTTCGAAGCTCGACCATATTGTCAGTTATGGGAGACCATTGTAAGTGTTGTTTGATTTTTTTTATTGGATTTGGCTGAACAAGAGTGGTAGGTGGCGTTCCCTCATGACAGCGTTGAAACTGCCCTCTGAAGTGTTGATGACCGCATCCTCAAAACTATGTGGGAGCGAGAGGTTCGATCCGAAGAACACAGATCACGTACTCGCCGTACTTGGTCAACGATTCGCATTGAACGTGACGTTCGGACACCCAGATTCTGTGAAATATTTAGAGACAGCAGTCGCGAGCCATTTGCGAATTTGCATCGGAACGACACTCGATCGTCGTTGGCGGTTTACAAACTATCCATCTGAACCACTCTTGTCGTGCGTCGCTGCAGACAATCTTTACACAGATCCAAATAACTTGTACCGCTCGTTGGAGGTTCTTCTTGATGCAGTGAATCGTGGCATGATCGACATGGGTCAACGAGGTGAACTAGCTAGCCGACTATTGTGGCTTCTCGCCAAGGATTTGTGCATCCGTGCATCCACGCCGGAAGAACACAGCAAAAAACCAAAGAACTGGAACGAGAATATATTGGACTGCAAAATGATTCCTGTGGTGGATTGGCTCGAATTCATCTTTGGATCGCAGGTATGGGACGAGGAAAACCCGCAAGCATCGCTTGCCCGCGAGATGTTCGAGAATGCGTATTTGAATTTTTCACATTGGGTATCCATGGATGGAAATCTCAATGGATCGAAGGAATGTTACGAGCTCGGGTCGGTCTTCTTCACTCTTTTCGCATAATGCAACATCAGTTCTGATGATTTACCTTGTAGTCTGGACGAGTTGACACTACGGCATTGGCAGAGAACAAGCGGGGTTCAATGTTGTCACCAACAACCTGCGGTCGACAAGGTGATACCTATTTATTTCAAAGGGGGGTCAAGCACTGCGTCCGCGAAATCAAGGATGTCGCAGATCTTCATTTCGGACAAGGCTAGGCGATCGACCAACTCCAAATCCTCTTTGGGCAACATCACTCGCAGAAGTGAACATCTTTCTGGAGGTGGCGAGTCCAACTCTCATCCCTATATTGCGATCATGGCCGACCTTGGTCAACCACCGTCGTTCTCGGCCACATTTCCGGTTCGAGATGTCGATGATCGCTGTCTGCGGATCTATGCTGGTGGTGTGGATGCAACTACGTATCCGTTTTTGGCAAACTATCCAAAGCTCATGGAGGCGCTTCAGACCCTCGTTCGATTACAGCAGATGCCTGAGACGAAGATGCCTTACACGGAGTACTTGGATGCGCAGGTCAAATTCGGGAGTACGGCGACGTCCCAGCACATGCATTGGGAGCACGGCAAGACGGTCCCTAATCTGTGAGGCGAGCCATAGGTCTTCCTGTAAGATATAGTAGTAAGAGATTTTGGCCTTCATCATATACTCCAAATGTATCCAATGATCGAGCACATCTCATCTCGGTCATTCTGAGCGCAACGCCGACATATCAGGCAAGGAAAGACGGATGAGTTGAAGACATCTCATCCACCAGTACAGTAAATACAAAATCGAAAGCATACAAGACTAAGAAGACAGAGTGACATGCCGAGAACGATACTCGGTTCCGACCGAACGACCAAGTAAATCTTAGGGAAGTGAGGTGGGGTCGGTGGAGGGTATACCTTGCAAAGGCGCCAGGTAACAAAATCAGTAGTTTATTCGCTGATAAGCTCAGTCATTGCACCCAGCGTGGTATAATCTGGACTGATTCCTCGTCTTCCGTGAGCAATGTCGGGCGGGCAATGGCCATCGCGGGGACCCGGCGGCGCTGTTCGTGCCACTCTTCCTCCGTCAATGGATAACTCTGCAAACACTTCAACTCAAACGTGCAGGGCAACACGTCCCTACAGTGGTCCTTCACGAAAGAGTCGTTTACGACAAGCCCTCCGAAGCGAGACGCGGAGCCCAGCCAGTCCAGCCGCTTTAGTCCCTCCCCAAGACGCTCGCCTGGCGCATTCGAGTCCGTGGACCGGTTGAACTTGTGGTTCTCCCAGATCTGACATTTCCTCTCCTGGGTCAAGTGTTCGTATTCCTCTTCCGCTATGTCTCCATACATGTACGTGGATATGGCGTCCAACACCTCCTCGCACGTAACACCCAGCCTCACGTTACGGGCATGTGCGTGGATAATCCCAGGGAAGGCACGACAGATAATCCGGACCTGTGTCACGCGCGGGTGTGTCGCTGGTGCACTCCTTCCTTTTACCCAGGACCGCTTGGTCACCATCGTCAGGGGCTCTGTCGGGGATTCCGTCGTCTGAGATTCCGTCGTCCGATAGCAGTTTCTCGTATCGAAGAGCATATTCCATCGAAGGTAGTCATCAGTGTCGGAAGGGGGTGCCAGAAGGGGGTTGAGATTAATGCTGGCCTCAACAATTCCTGGCAGGAATGGTTCCAGAACGGGTCCATCTGCATGAGAGGCAGGGCAGGTTAGCATTAATTCAAGGCCGGGGAGCAAACGCACCATATGGCCCTTCGAAAAAAGGGTCTATTTCGTCGACAATGGCTTTAGCCGTACTGTCAGTGTCGCATTCCTGTATCCTGTCAAAATAAGAATAAGTTGGCTTTGAAATAAATACAATAAATCCATCTGATAACCTGCTTCGCAAATACACAACACCTGTGGAACGTGAACATAGTTCTGACGAGACAGTGACCAAAATACCGACCATCCTGTAAGACAGCGTGATAGTTTTGGGACACCAATGTCTCAAGCAGATCGTCCTGCACCGAGTCTTCGGGCTGAAGCATGTTCTGGAAGAGACAAAGGTGAGGACACGACGCCGAGATGGGGTCGCCATCGAACCTTTTCAAGCAGAGAAATCCATTCATCGTCATGGGTAATCGCAAGATTTGCAATAGGTTCCTTGACAAAGTAATTCAGGTACCACGTCATCGGATATTAAACCAATGACCTTGTTGAGTAAATATCGATTGATGATATCAGATGGGTGAAACGCCTGGCGTTTCGTGGATCAGTAGACACTGATAACGACGGACCCAATACTAACTTCTGAAGCTTCTGGCATACGGTGGATCACAACACTCTCACTGACCGCGAGCGCCCCATTGTTTTGGATTTCATTTCGAGCTGCATCGAGGGTAGGATCCGAAGCTATCTCATCTTGCATACCGCTTCTTGAAGAGCTGACGTTCCTGCTACCAGACTGACCACCAAATATATACCCCAGCCAAGACTCTCCCGGAATTCCACCAAAATGATTAATACGATTGGGTCGTGTAGAAGGGATGTCGGCCTTGACACTGATCCATCTTGTTCCAAACATCCCTGTGCGCTGTGCGATTTTAAACCCACGGATGAATACAGCTTGATTAGGGACGTGATAATTGTCGACTGGCCCTATACGCCAATCAAGGGCACGCGTAGTGTTCCACGTGCACGCGGTCGTGATGCTACCTCCCCCGACTTGAGAGAGTTTGCACTGTGCAGGATATTCACCACTTCCCCCGGTCTTCTCAAATGCTGCCAAGGACCAAGAATAGGCTTTATATAACCCTGTGATCAAATAGAGGGAATCGTTGCCGATGATCTGTCCAACTTTTTCTTCTGCGAAACGATACCAGTCTGCTCCATGCTGTGCGGCTGCTTCTAAGAAAAGATGATAATTTCGAAGGTCATGTCGCTCAGCACCCTCTGGCAGGATGAGGAGTGCACCTTCACTGGAAGATATGTTGAATTCATATTCCAGTCCAGACGGTCTGTTGCTAGAGAATTGTTATTGGTACTCGTATGTTATGACGTCGCCACCTTCAAGTAGGCGAACGGCGCACCTGGATGGATCTCCAGATCGATCGACAGTGCTGACCGTCTTCACTGAAGACGTTGCGATGATACGACCAGGATTCTCTGCATTAAGAACTGTCCTGACGTCCATATCAGTCAGTCGTATGGACTTGAAATTATCGGGAACGCCGGTAGCCAAGTGAAATGGGTGATTGGGCGGTAGGCATAGGTTGAAAAAAACGTCGAAACAGCCATCCTCTGGGATGACAACCCCAACGTCCCCGATTCTGAGACCATCTCGTCGATAGGCGAGGAGCTGATAACTTGGCTCGGGTGTCCACAAAGGGTAGCCACGAGGCGACAACAGATGTTTCGCATAAATGTCCTGCGGAGGTCTAGGCATGCCAGTGGTCGCGTTTCAAGTCCAGATGGTGGACATCAGCAATCTCAAGGGTCGCTTTGATGCTGTAGAGTGTGGGGCGTTTTAAAGCACAGCATCGGACGCCCATCATACATCAACTGGCCGATCTACGTTAACGGTCAAATAGATCCATGGTTTGGAGTCGTTGAGCACACAAACCTGTGTTCTTACGGGTGCGACTACGGTAGAAAAAGAGTCATAATGTGCCTTTAGAGTGTCAATATCGCCGAATCCGTGCGGTAAAGCCATGGATGTTGTTTACATTTGTTTGTCATGTGGCGGTGTCAAATGGGGAGTCCCTCGTATTGTGATGGAAAGCGCACTGACCACAAAGCACTGCAAATTGGCAGGGGGATTGAGTCAGAAAGGTGGCGAATAATAAGTGGGAGAACAGACTTAAGGAGTGGAGGTCCTTGAAAATCCCCCTCACCTTTCTTTCTTCCCCCCACCATCATCTCCGTAAATTACCCAAACATATCGGATTTTCCGACAGAAACAACCGATTAAATTCAATGGCACGCACCAAGGCAAGCATACATCCATTCCGATACCTGTTTCTATCTTCCTGCTTGAGAACGATGGGTCGTCGATGTCTTTGTTAGAGAGGAGGTGTAGTGTCGCGTCAGGGGAAGTCCCACGCTGACCACAAATACTGAAAGAGGGCAGCACGGAGACTCGAAACAACGCACTCGTGCATTCTCATCTTCCACATCTTCGTAGGACGAGCACAAACTCTCCGTCCAAACTTTCCATGTTGCGATTTTATGTTTTCAGAGACTTACCTTTTTTGGAAATTATAGCAAACTGCTCGCAAGACGACTGGTGGCAAGGCACCGCGCAAGCAACTCGCCGCTAAGACCCGCAAGAGTGTTGCGGTACGTCCAACCCTGTCTTGATACGGTCAATATTTACCAACTTACTTGCTCATCAGGCCACTGCTACTGGAGGTGTCAAGAAGCCTCACAGATTCCGTCCAGGCACTGTCGCCCTCCGTGAAATTAGGCGGTACCAGAAGTCCACCGAGCTTTTGATCCGCAAGCTGCCCTTCCAGAGACTCGTCCGAGAGATTGCTCAGGACTTCAAGGTTTGTCTCTTCCTCGTACCTTTGTCGACGCTGTCTGACGTCGTCGTCGTCGTCCAGACCGATCTTCGTTTCCAGTCCTCGGCCGTCTTGGCCCTTCAAGAGGCCAGCGAGGGTAAGTCTATTTCTTTGTATAGCCTTTGGGTGATGACCAAGGTTGCATCTAGCCTACCTCGTGTCCCTCTTCGAGGACACTAACTTGGCTGCCATCCACGCCAAGAGGGTTACCATGTATGTCGCACACATTCATTATTTGTTCCTTGTCACCTCATACACCATACAGTCAACCAAAGGATCTCGCCCTTGCTCGCCGCCTCCGCGGTGAGCGTGCGTAAACGGGGACAACTCGCATAAAGTTTTCGACTTTTACGTTTCTAGTCGTCCACGTCTCTTCTTTCGGTATTCGTCGTTGAGTATTCTTTATTCGTATCAGCCGTCTCTCGTGGATGCAGAACAGTACACTATGCAAGTGTTAGTACATGTAAATCAGGTTGTATGAGGACACGTTTATAGATATGTATCTGCCCTCATCTAAGAGATGAGGGAGTAAGAGGTGTGATAACACTATTCTCCGCATCAGAGCAGTCAAGGGTAGTAGTATGATATAACGCTGATCGCACTGAATAAAGTGACGAATAAACTGGTATGATGCGAATTGGATCCATCAAGAAATACACGTCCGTCCTATTCTTCTTCTTCTTCTTCCTCCTCCTCGTCGTTTTCCGATACCGTGCGTACTGTCGCCGATCGAGGCGAGGGTTGGCCACTGCTGGCGTGCCGGCTTCTGCTCCGGTGACGCTGCGGATTCTCCTGACGTCGCTGCTGCTCGCGCACCTCTTCTGCTGTCAGCGGATAACTCGGTAGACACTTCAACTCAAACGTGCAGGGCAACACGTCCCCACAGTGGTCCTTCACAAAAGAATCGTTCGTGACGAGCCCTCCGAAACGCGATGCAGATCCCAGCCAGTCCAGCCGCTTCAGTCCCTCTCCAAGACGTCCACCGGGCGCGTTTGAGTCCGTGGACCGGTTGAATCTGTAGCTCCCCCAGATCTGACGTTTCTTTCCCTGGGCCAAGTTTTCGTATTCCTTCTTCGCCACATCTCCATACATGTACGAAGATACAGCATCGAGTACCTCCCCGCACGTGACACCAAGCTTCGAATTATTGGCGCGTGCGTGGATCATCCATGGAAAGGCACGGCAGATAATGCGGATGTGCGTCACCCGCGGGTGCGTCGCTGGTGCGTTCCTTCCTTTTACCCAGGACCGTTGGGATTCCGTCGTCCGATAGCAGTTGCTCGTGTGGAAGAGCATGTTCCATCGAAGATAATCGTCCTGGGTGTCAGACGGCGGCGCAAGAAGAGGGTTGAGTTTGATAGTGGCCCCAACAATCTTTGCCAGGAATGGCTCCAAGACAGGCCCATCTACCATGCATCAGTCATCAATGGTAGGAGCCTGGGGGGGTAAAACGTACAGTGCGGCCCTTCGGAAAAAGAGTCTACGCGATCAGCATTGCTCGACCATCGGAATGTAGCTTGGGCTGTGTCTGTTGGATTTCCAGGAATTTTGATAGGCGGTGGTTGTTGCGTTGGATGCTGCCAGGGTGTGTACCCTCCAGCAAACGCCGGGTATGGTGACATTCCCGGAGGCATAGGCCATGCCGCCGCTGCGGGTGTGTATGGACCCATTGGGGGTGGTGCCATCGGAGGCCACATACCGCCCGGGAGGGGTTGATGGAATGGATTATATCCAGTCGGCGGAGGTTGAGCAGGCCAAGGGGGCGGAGGCATCGCATTCGGAGGCGGCACTGGCTGAGGTGGTGCCCAGGGTGTCCCTTGCAAAGACGTCGGATAACCAGTAAAGTCGGCGGAAACCTGAATACCAGGTGGCCCTTGCGCTGCACTATATGGTGTTTGGAGCGTGCCAGGGAGGGCAGACGGGGCGGGATAGTATGAGCCCGGTGGTTCGGAGCGTAGCTGACTAGCAGGTGTGCTGTGTGTGCTGGGCATTGGCGGGATGAATGGGGTCCCGTTGTATGGCGTGGACGGGTAATATGGATAGTTGGCAGGTGATCGAGGATGCTGGGTCCAAGATGGTGGTTCCCGATGATCAGGCATGGGGATGGGCGGTGGCTGAACTACACTGTCAGGAGATGGCAACGGAGGGATGAAGGGGGTATTGGCCCCTGAAGGATTGTCATACAACATGCTCGGCAGCCTAGGATATATATGTGTGTTTCAGATCACTGCACCTTCAGTGGCGTACAGCAATCAGATAACTAGGAAAAAACCATAGGTTCGGAAAGGACACACAGCAGGGACAAAATTATGACGAAACAGAGTGCAACTTGTACAATTGATTGATAATGAGACACGGTACTTGAAAGCGAATGGTCGAATAGGCCAGTTCTGCAAACCGCACATTAGCGAGAAGAGACGGTCAAAACCAAAAGTGTACTTTTGATTTTAATCCTCCAAGCTCATACTATGGATGTGGCAGTTCGCTTCACAGGAAAAAAGCGCTCGACAAGGTGCGACTCCAACTGCTTTGGCAACGCTGCAGGTGGGAGATGACAAGCGTGAAAAATGTACCTGATATTCAGATCTAAGGGGAGTCAAGTCGAGTCACAGAAAAACCAAGCACACAGTGGGAGATGGAAGAAAGGATATACTTGGACGCTGCTGACTTTTGTTCCGCCCTCGATTCGGGAAAGGCCATGCAATTGGTGGCTGTGTCTACCCCACCTTCAAGACAAGCCGATCAAATGCAGGAAGAATTAACGTCTACACGGACTTGTTCAACACTTCTATTAGAAGGTACGGTCTACGTATCACGTACTACTAAGCCACAGGAATAATTCGTGCGGAATTGCCGCACGCGGTCACATTGTTCATGTCACTATGGCTCGAAATTGGTGAGTGGCTCTGTTCGAATAATGGAAACCCACTTAAAAAAGAAATCATGAGAGGCCACACTCAATATATTTTCCAGAAAAACAACCCTCCTGCGGCCCTGTTTGAGCCTCACGGAAGCCGATGCTGGCCTAATATTTGCTAGTCTCTGGATGGGGATAGAAAACACGGGCGTACCCGTACACACGCCGTACAAGGAAGGCTATGAAACGTCATGAGGTTTCTTTGCCGTCAGTTGGTGATGTGCACAGCAATAAGTTTCACAGGAAATTGCCAAGGGCTACGCACCGCACAAGCAATTTTGGTCCTGTAGAAAAATTCCGGGTCGGGTAGCAATCACTACAACCTTATCCTGATATCATCTCGAGGACGCGGTCAGGTCCTGAAATTTTAATTTCCCAGCTGGTGAATTGTACCCTAAATATGACGGTCTACCTTTCGATAGATCCTCCTGTATCTCGTTGCGGCAACATTCTCTTGCAGGCCTTGGGAAGACAGATTTGGTGCTATTCAGAAGTGCTTGATTGCGTCATTGCCATTGCCATCGCTGACCACATTCTCCATCCAGGGTGGGCTCTTTACCATGCTCCGCGGTTTTCGCCGTTGAGCAGTGGTAAATGTACATCCAGTTTGAGACTTCATCTCAACCGCCTTCCCACCCAAATTCTCCTGCGAATGTCCTTCTCTTCGAATTCCCACCGCTGTAACTCTCGGCAATACGAAGCAAGATCAGGTCATCGTGCGTGACGTTTTAACTATGTCGCGATTGACCATCGTGCATTGGAACGACGTGTATCGTGTTGCGCCCCAGAAGGTCTCGTCTAACGGTGACACAATCGATGTCACCCAGTTCGCCGCCCTCCTGGACGATATCCGGAGCACTTGGCGCATGAGATCAGATGGAACACGCGATGGCCTCTCACTCTTCTCTGGCGACTTGTTTTCGCCATCGGTAGAGAGCGCGATAACCCGAGGAACTCATATGGTAGATCAGAATCTTTTGCGTGCTATTCTTTTGCTGAAGACGTCTGATACTCGTATTCAGGTTCCAGTGATGAACGAGCTTGCTCCTGATGTTGCTTTGACGGGTTGGTGTGTTACCCTGTAATGTCAGCTACATTGCTAACGAGAAGTCCCAAGGCAACCATGACTTTGATTTTGGTTCGCGTCAGTTTGCCTCGATAGAGACCCAGTGTTGAGGGACAGTTTATAGGATACCCACATCTCGCAAAGTTGGTCGACGATACCAGGTTTGTAAGCCGACTCTCCGACGGAGTTCCGTGTAGGCCTTCTTACTCTATTCGAGCCCTGGCTCCTCAGCAACGTCATTGACGAAAATACCAACAACATCCCGGAACACTTGCATCTCTTCAACATTTTGGAACGGTCTGGTGTCAGAGTCGGGATCATTGGCCTATTCGAAGAGTTCGTGTTCAATCGTTGCGATCGTTACAGCTCATGAATTCTTTTTGTTGCAGAGACTGTATCAGCCTAGTGTCAGAATGGCCGCCTAACTTCAAGTACAAAGACATGGCAGAGACCGGTAGAGATCTATCACGGAGATTGCGTGGAAAACATCAGTGCGATCTTATCATCGCGTTGACCCATGCCCGGTAAATAGTTGGTCTTTTACAGAATTTTCATCGCTGATACAAATCTTAGGGTTCCAAACGTAATGTCATGTGTCTGTGAAGTGAATATCTCTTAAATTTCACCGTAGGACATCGGGCTGGCCAGAGACTTGTTCTGTTTGTCTCCCTCTGCTCAGAAAGCGCACTCAATCGCAGGAGAGCATGGCGTAGACATCGTCTTGGGCGGCCACGACCACTTTTATTTTGTGACTAAAGGGGTAACCTCATGGGAGGGATGCGATGTTTCGAACCAGGGCATTGGACCTGAGCGAGACGACAATGACATACTGGTGGTCAAGAGTGGAACGGACTTTAGGGAACTAAGTGAGCTAACGCTAGAGCTCGAGGATACTCCTCCGGGTAGCGTCAGGAAGAAAGTGATCAAAGCCGTCTGTGGTGAGTCGTCGTCGTTGGTTCCAAGTTGAGCGGCTGAACTGCCCACTCGTTCAGGAAAACGCCATGAGGTCCGGCCTGGTATGCCGTCTTCAAAGACTATGCAAAAAATTCTTGATGATCTACTCCCGTCAATATCGGAGGTGTTGAAAACACCCGTATGCATCACTAAAGTAGACCTGGATTTGCGATCGCATTCCTTGCGCACGAGAGAGGTTAGCATGTTTATCCCTGCAACTTATTTGGGTTTGTCATCTTCAGCGCAGACGGCAGAAGGGAATTGGTTTGCAGACGCTCTGAAGCACGCATATGACGATGTGCTGTATGCGAAATATGGCAGCGGCGCAGACGGCGTCCTAATCTGCAGCGGGACACTTCGAGGGGATTCACTGTATGCTACTGGTATGCTCTTTTTTTCGCACTAGATGCACGCGTTGATACCAATCCCAGGCGAAATCACCCTAGGAAATATTCTGGAGATTTTACCTTTTGATGATCCCGTCATCGTTCTTGAGCTGGACGGAAAATCATTGTGGGATGCGATCGAGGCCGCAGTATGCAAGTATCCTGCGCAAGAAGGGTAAGTCATGGTTTCATCTTTTTCTTCGTTTGGGTTTCCCTGATAATCTGTTTGTAGAAGCTTTCCAATCATGTCTGGCCTCCGTATCACCTGGGATTCTCGTTGCCCACCCGGCCAACGTGTACTAGGCGTTTGGCTGATGGAGAAACCATCCGACGGGCTTGGCTCAGACGGTGGGAGTTCTCATACGACAGCTCCTGCCCGTGTAGACGGCGAATTCATTCCGCGGGAGAAAAACGGGCGGACGTACAAGATAATAACGAGAGAATACATGGCAACCGGGCATTGCGGATACACAGCCCTGGTTGGACATCGATATTTGATTGACAGGGAGCAGGGAAAACCGATGAGTACTCTCGTCAGGGAGTACCTTGCTGGTATGTTTTGACATAGAGGATGGATCAATTTCAACCTGATTCTAGCAGAAGCTCTGCGTGTCAATCAAAATGTCCAGTCGGATGTACGGGGACATGACACAGATCATCCTTCCATAGGGATCACTGATGTTGTCGGGCAAGAGACCGAACACCGCGCACGAAGGTACCGACTCCGATGCTACGAGTTTGTTTACGGGTGGCAGCACGCCATCGGGAATCTCCTACAAAAGATACGCTCGAGCGCACAGGGATACCTTTGTGTCTTTCGTGGGCAAGCAGGTGGGTTCTTGTATGGAGAAGAGAAAATTGGGAGAGATAGTCATGATAAATATGACAAGGGCAGTAGCTCGCTGAACACTTATAAAGAGGATTTGCTTGTGATCCACCCAGTTGTTGATGGAAGGTTGAAGGATGTGGCAAGGAGTGAGTATCCTGTGACTGCCAAGTAAGATCAGATGCATGTATTCACATCTGACATGAAAAACATGGTATGAATAGATTAAATGGATCAGGTCATGAGATATGTATCTATATATGTCTGAGTGCACCAGGGTCATTTTGCCTTCTTGGGATGGTTGTGTCATGTGTGACACATTGTAGATGTTCATGCCATTATTGCCAGTGAGTAAATAGAGTGATGGGATACAGGAAGAACATGTAATTTTGTAAAAAATGTACCAGTTTTGTGACCTGGCCAGTGTTCATGTCCTGTGTACATTCACTTGCCATTAGGGGAGTAAGCAATAGACCTGACTTGAGATGTATGATCCTGGAATAAATCTGTCTCAGTTTCACTAGCAGTTATGTACATATCATTGTCCCAAGACCCAGAGACAATGCATCTACTATCAGGGGAATAGGCAACAGAGAAGACACCAGATGTGTGTCCTTGCAATGGACCCATCACAGTCTCTGCAGTTGTTGCATTCCAAACCCTAACAGTCTTGTCCCAAGAGCCAGAGATAATATACCTACCATCAGGGAAGTAGGCAATAAAGTTAACAGCTTCTGCATGCCCCTGAAATGGGCCTGCTATCAGGAGAGTAGGCAACGGAGTTAACATTCTGTATGACCATAAAATGGGCCCACCACAGTCTCTGCAGTTGTTGCATCCCAAACCCTAACTGTTATGCTTGGTCCGGGTAGGAACGAGTGTAGCCTCGACGGAAGCAAGGTCTCAAGGAGTCGACGCACGAAGGCTCGACAGAGGCAAGGAGTCGACGCGCAGAGGCTCGACGGTGACAAGGTACTGGCGCACGGAGGCCCAGATGACTAGTCCCAAGGCGCAACCAAGGGAAGTCCGATGACAAGGTACCGACGCATGAGGGCTCGGTGTGGACAAGGAGGTGAAGGGCTGGTACCTTCGGACAAGGAGCAAGGAGGGAACCCGAGTGTATTGGTGGTACAATCGAGGAGGTCTAAGCTAAGGTACAACGGCTGGCGAGTATGGTATATATACCCTATGATGACTAAGCCGTGGAAGGTCATAGAATGTCAGGGAACAATGGCGAAGCAAGAAAGTAAGCAGGAATGAGTA
>JBBPUD010000640.1:0-12992 GCA_038094475.1 Phylloporus aff. rhodophaeus
CTCCGCCGGCCGTTGTTTTCTCATTCGTGGTGAGGTCGATGCTGCGGGTGCGGGCGATGTACCCGTTTGTGTGTCTGATTCTGATTCTGATTCTGAGACTGCTTCTGTGTCGTGGAATGTGTCTCGGTTGTACATCACTCGCTCTACCATCCCGCATGACTTGAAAAATAGTGCGATTTCGCGGTCTGTCGCATCGACGGGGACGTTGACCAGAAAAAGCGTCCTCCCTTTTGGATATACAGCATCTTGGGATTTGGAGACGTGCGCGCGGGCGTAAATGATATGTGTCGAGTGAGAATATGCAACTGGGATGACAACAAACCCAGAGAAAACCTTTGGAAGCACCGACATGGATGATGGCCAATAGGAAAGTTTACACAGCCACGGAAACCTAATCTACCCAAAATACGCTTTTACACGCCTTCAAACGTTCGCAGACGTTGACAATTTCCTCATCCCCAACGTTGGCGACCGAAAACCGAATCCATCTATCCCATCCTTCTTCAGCCAGCCCCAAACCCGTCTCCGTCTGTGCGCTGTAAAAGAATCGAGCGGGCAACACGAGCACACCGAGTTCCTTGGCCAAGCGCTCACAGAACGTGATCGACGATACATTCTGGAACGGATGCCTGACAAACGCATAATATCCTCCCTGAGAACCAATCGTCCATTCTGGTGGAAGTGACTTGCGGAAGAGCGCGTGGCGCGCCTCGAGTGCCCTGGCATTGGATAGGACAGACGACCGCAGCATGGTCAACAACGACGTGTCCGCGAGAGCCATTTGCGGAGGTCGGGGGGCACATATTTGGATGCAGTCAAGTGTCTTGGTGATTTGCTCCAGAAAATGTGGCGAAGCAATGACAACACCAAGCCGGTGGCCAGGAATAGCATATGATTTGGAGAACGAGAAAAGGTGGACGAGGGTTGATCTCCAAGATGCCTCAATGGGAGCAGAGAAGAGGTCGTGCGGAGGATAGTGCTTCACAAAGTCACGATACGTCTCATCAATAATGAGTGCAATATTATTCTCTTGGGCTAATTTTGCAAACTGTGTGACGAGCGCAGGTGGGTAAATCGCACCGGTCTGGTTTGACAGGATTAGATGAGTGACTCTCAGAAACACTTTGAAATTGAAACTCACTGGGTTGTTTGGTGTAACAAGAGAAATTGCTTTTGTTTTCGGAGTGATTAGTTTCCTGCATTCAACTACTGAAGGGAGGAAACCTTGATCGGATCGAGTATATAATGGTACAGACGTGATGCCGAGCAAGTCCAGGGTCATGCTGCAACATAAAACCTGGGTAAAGATTGCAAGAAGAGACAAATAAGTCTTCCATACGCGTGATTGAAGTACCTGAGGAACAAGTGTGAAGATTTTGACAAGTGTAGAATTTATCGGAATGACCATGGAGCAGGAAGGATCACATCATCTCCAGCATCCGCAAGTGACATCACAGCTGCAACGAATGACATGTTGCAACCGGCCGTGATGGCGATGTCCTCCGCCGTAATGTCCGCGCTTTCCCCATAGACCGTCTTCATCTCTTGTGCAAAAGCAGCGCGTAATTTTGGTTCCCCAAGGGCGTGGCAGTAGCCCGAACTTTGAGGAGACGAGGACGCCTTCGCTAACGCGTCAAGCAACGGGGTCGGTGGTGGGTTTCCCGGTACACCCTGCGACATATCAAACAATGGACGAGCGGATGTAGCAGGATACGCCAAACCCCATGCTTTGGCTCCAGGTATCCTGAAGGAGTACTGATAAATCAGAACGGGTTGCATACTTCGAACACGTTCAATACACCTACGGGGGTTGGATGGTGGTCAGCACGCCCCGAGAGAATCGAAAGCCGAGACCTAGAGCGTTAGATACAGACATCTCTCACCCGACGTGAGACCACCGTGGGCCTTGGGTTGATCGTATGTGAAAGAGAAGGTTGTAGCGGGAGTTTGAGATCAATTAGATTACGTAACCAAAATGTCAAAGGAGTGACACACTGTGGCTCATAATACATCACATTGACAAATTCTTCAAGTACTCTCACCACGTATTAAAGCTTCACATTATGAATAGAATAGCTACAATCGTGTAATTTTCGATACAAAAGCAATAGCAAAAGCGAGAGCGGCGATGGCGGTGAAAGCTGGATTCCAAGAAAGGCGGCGGCGGTAGTGACAAAAGCAGTGATGGCTGCGGCAGGGATAGCGAGAACGACAAGAGCAAAAATAGCGGCGGATATCGAGAATGGCGACAGCGACGGCAAATGGATAACGGCGAACGCGAGATCGATGACGGGATGTGCAGCTCTAGTACATGGTTCCATTGTACGCTTGCCTGTTCCAAGCATTTCTAGAAACCTGTACAACGGAGATAAACGAATCGTGTGTATTCAGTAAACATGCTCACCAGATCCGCTGCCTCCTTATCGTACAACTGTGGGAAAAGCTAGTAAGATTGTGAATAAGAAATGGTGTGAAGTACCTCTCGCTGCTCTTCGCTCAGCGAGTTGTAATACTGTCTGAACTCGCTGGTTGTGCCGTTCGTTGTTCTTTTGAACGCCTTCAACCAACGGTGAGCACACAAGTTCCTAAAAAGTCATCAACCTGGGATTCTTGAATAAACCCTTTGTCTCACCTTCCATTTCGTGTCGGACTAGGCCGCATTTTGGTGATCTTCCTTGATGGATGCGAAGAACTGGCTAAAAGTGATGAGGATGTCGCCTGAGAATCATCCATCTTGACTGAAGCATTTCCAAGAGCAGGCATCGGATTGCAGATATTTCCATCCCCAGACGTCGTGATACCGTGTTCGGCAGTGCCGGGCTGAAGAGAATCACTGATATCGTTCAGCGGCACGCCTGCAGGTAGATATGCTAGGTAATAACATACGAGTGATTGACACGCTCCACCGAGGACATTTCTTCATCAATGTTCTGTAGGGGTAGCACAAGATCCAGTTCTCGTTGCGCGTCTGGATCTACTTTTACAGATGGGTTTGATAAGACCATTCCAGGGAATCGAATGACAGAGTTTGGAGCTCCGGACGTTGTTGAATCCGAGCTTGAGGTCGATGGCCGGGGATCCCCCCCTTTGAGGCCGACGTTATTAAACTCGGAGTCAGCTATGAACAATGCGTTAGTCGCGTCCGTGGGTTAGACCGAATAATGTACATCTTTGAAGCTTCGAGGGCCTTGGGGTTTCTTCTCCAGTACCTTTACGTTTCGATCGATAATTTTTCTTTTCCTCTCTGCTCTTCCAATTCATATTTTCGTCCAGATGGAACCAGCGCCAGGATGGATATGTTGTGCGTGCCAAGCGGTCCAACTTCCATCCGTTTTCTGCACACCTAAAGAGAGGATAAAACTTTTCCATGAGAGAATGAAATGTCTGGCGTCCCGTTGCGTCAATTTGCCCCCAAACCTGTGGTGCGCGCTTCGTGTTCACCAGCTCGCAAAACGCGCTCCGCATAGAGGCCTTGATGTCACTGACGCGTCGGTCTGATACGGGATCCCCACTCTCTTCCTCCAGAAATGGCTCTTTGCCTCGGGTTGGAGCCTGCCCCTCGGGTGTCATAAGCCACTTGTCGAAGTCCTCTGGGGTCCAGAACTTGATATTTGGATGTGTAATTCGTGTCGGAACAAAGGGAACTGGATCTCGCATTGCAATTTGTTTTTGGTTCAGTACGTCCCTAGATATGGTGTGTAGGATGATTGACATTGTGAAAACAAAACATACCGTAGTGTATCCCGTTCGACCATCAGTTTGACGTTTTCAATCTCGAGCTGTCTGATGCGCTCGCGTGTAGTGTAGAGTTCACGCATACAGTCCATTTGCCAGATACTTGTTCCGGACTGTGCCATACAGCTATAGATGCCTGAAAATCAATTCGCCAGATTGCTGTCTTACCGTTGCTGATTGCCCAAGGAAATTCCCCGTCTGATTACCTCCATATGGGAAGGGTCCTAAAGAGGGCATAAGGTTTGGCATGGCCGGTGTTTGAAACCGGGGAAGCTGAGTTGATGCAGACGCGAATGTACACGGTAATCTTCCTGAGGGAGGCGAAGACAAGGAAGGACTCGACGCAAAAACTCGCGTTTGCATTCTTGATGAAGGAACGATATGATAAGGCGGTGATTTGAGAAACGAGCGTCGATGATCTGATAAGAGATAAGAGATGAAGATGAACTTGTTTTCTATTTTATTTGTCCCAATTTGCTGTTGTTGATTAACTAAATTTATTACGTAACGTCTGTCACAACCACGGACCTGACCCCGTAATCGCTCACATGTCTCTTACCGCTTCGGAAACTCTTTGAAGCGGGAAGGAAAACAAAAAAAAGTGTCATCTGCTGCCATTTCGGTGATTCTGCTAACCTAGTACAAAAATTACAGATACGGTTGCTACAACGTTCTGTGTTGGATTTAATTACAGGAGGAGGCATAACAGAGTAATAATCTCCCCAGCCCTAGTAAGCAATACTGACCCGCTTTCCCCTCCAATCATTCCAACGCCTAATCACCTTTTCCACCACAAAATGCGCGACCTCCCTCCTCGAAACTGTCCACCTTCCCTCCAAGTCCCCCTCCGCGACCGTGTACGGCTCCCCGCGTGGCACGGGCAATCCCGCCTGCAACTTCTTCTTAATGTCGTCCGCTCGACATATTCCGTCGGTCAACAACGCTGGCCGCACTACGACAACGTTCTGTACCGTGCCCGGTCCAGGCAAGTCTCCGCTTGTCTTCCAACCACGATCAAGCACTTCTGTTCCAGGACTATCACGTTCCTCCCAGGGCCACCCTGCGCAATGCGCCAACACTGCCTCTGCGCCACATTTGTCCGCGTGTGGGACAGCGAGTAGGTACCCGTACACTGGCCGCAGCAGCAACGGAAGCTTTCTGTGCCCGACATGCGTGAGTCCGGCGGACGAGATGGTGATGATGTTTGGGTGAGGGGTCGGGAGTGTCTCAAGACAGTTGAGGACGGATCGCGTCACGAGATTCGGGGGCGAGATCACAAAGCCCTTCCTCAGCTGAAAATGAGGTGTACCCCCTGGTACGTTTTGTGCGTGAGACCGAACAACAATGATGCCGGGTAACGGTGGAGCGTACCGACTGTCAAGAGGAGAAAGTCGACCGGTCTGTTGTTGTCTCCCTGGGCAGCCGTCCAGGCTCGTTTGACGTCCGCCTTGACTAGTGCGTCTCCTTGAACAAGCTGGGCTTTGCCAGTCGCGACATACTCTTGAATCACTTCGTCGTTGTCAAATACGCTGAGGTTTCTCAAGAGGAATGTCACAGTAACACCCAAGGCTGTTCGCAAATAGTTAGTACGCCATGAGTCGCAGCGGTACCACACGCACCCAACAGTCGTTTAGAGGAAAAGTAACCAATGTTTCTCGAACCTCCAATCACTAGCACTCTGAGGTTGTCCATGAGGATCGATGTGCGGGTTTAGCTTACCCCTTGCAAGCCCCTTATACCCAAGGGCGAGTCTTACGTCATGCCGTCGGCGTGATTGCCAGCTGCGTACTAACGGAATAACATTGACCTCGCACTGCTGCATAGGCACCAAAAAACTCTATTAACCGTTCTGGGGACGGATATAGAACATCACATGTGCAATCGAAAGAGGGCCAAGTTCATCACGACTGTGATCCAGGCATGCCAGTCGACTGCGGGGCAATATTAATGACTCTCCCATCATCGCAAATGACCCTGAATCGCACTGCAAAGTGACTCGTCGCCAAGAGGTCGACAAAGAGAATGATAAGACGCACGAGGTGTGAATGCTTCTCCTTTCGCCTTTCGAATGCTCGTAAAGTAAAGCGTCCCACTCCCTGTACACAACATCAACACCATCACACATCACAAAATCGTACTTACCTCTATGACCCTTGAGCCGAAAGCTCACATCAACATTACCCTGTGGAAGATTGATCTACCAGACACGTTTCATCAATCTGCGCGCATCACCGGCAAAAAAAAAACGGAGGAAACAGACCGAACCGCTAATCCACGGATCCCCGTTCAGGTACCACGTCGGCTCAAACCGGATTGCGTCGCCCAACGCAGCCTGCAATGCCACGTCCTCGCGTGCGGTCTGCAATACCTTGCGCACGACCGAGCTCGACAGTCGCTCTTGGTTCATGGCGACGAGTAAAAACCCTGCCCAACCAGTCACTCCGAGCGCAGCGAACGCGAGCATAAACGGCCATCGTCTCTGCGGGTCTTGGTTGGCGTGGTACGTCAAAGGTGACTACGAATGGCTGTACCTGAATATTGGGAAGGTCCTGGCGTGGAGAAGGGCGGGTGTAGTATGGTTTTGGTTTGGATGGGGCTGAGAAGGTCTCCGTGGGGGGTTCGTCTGTGGGAGGAGGAGGACGCGGGAATTGTGTGGTTGTTGCATATCTGCGACGCTCAGAGACAAGGACGCGACGGAGCAGCAGGCGAGCGAGTGACATCAAGGTAGTGGTGGCTGTGTGGTACGTGGCAGTGACATTGGCTTCAAGCCTTGCCTGCTGTCCACTCTTGCCGATGGGCTATGAGGCTCGATTGTGGAATGGAATTCCCGTACAACATGTTTCAGGCCCAGGCTTCGCTTTCGTGGCGAGCCTTGTGCTATTTGGAAACCTACGCTTTAGTCGCACTGCGCAAACATAACTGTTCCCATTTAATAAAATTCTTATAGCTGCGTTGATGTTTTCAAGATATATGTTCATTCGATCGTCGAGTCTCATGGTCGTTCGAATAAATATTTCAACGTTTCAGCCTTTGTTTGAAACTATCCTCCGCCAACAGACGGTTTAGCTGTGAGAATATCAATTCACCCATGACACCGCTTGTTCTCGAGGACGCCGCCCATCATTGATTTACGTTACAACGGCAATTCAGTCTACGGTAATGCTGTTTGAATACATGTGCCATTTATAAATAAAACAGGTTTGCATAAATTTAGTCTGTACTTCGAGTGTTCTCGTACTTCACGCAACTCGTGGGGTCTGCCTCTTAGCTAGCAACAATCTGCCCGACTAGAAAATGAAAAGCTGAATTTAAACGCCTCGATTCCATCTTCGTCTGACGGCTCTGCAAGTTTAACCTATAAGATTAGCCCGGATTAGTATTACAGTAATGCACAAGGCTAGTAACTCAACGGCTGTTCCATTCACTCTCCATGCCTTGGCAGTCCCTGGATCAAAAATCCTGGAAGTAACGTCAATAGAGTTGTCTGTCAGTACCCATGCGCAGTCCCCACATACACAAAGAACTCGTCTGCAATGCTCGGGATGAACCATACATGGGACTTCATGGAAATTGGACTAGCCTCGAAGGCAATTATGCTAGTCCCATCCCCTGATACATGAAGGCCGTAGCTCTTTCCTCGAACACTGGCAAACAATCGGTAACAATCCTTTTCCCCATCGACATTTTGCACTGTCCACTAGAATGTTCGAAAATATGGTCAGAAAAATCTAACTGGGTTAGGGATCTGGGGAATAAACTGGCCTTGGTAACTGTGCCTTGCTGAACGAGTTTAACAACGGGGGACTGAGTCTCTAACCCAATCCTGTATGACCCAAGAAGAGAAGTGATCCTGCCAAGTGGCTCAGACATGATAAAAGTTGAGGTGAGCTGGTGAAGAACGAAGGGAGGTCCTGCGTACCGGCAATTTTACTTTATAGCGAGATCGGGGGGACCTAAGCGGGGCAGTTGTTTCCAATCGCCAGTGTTCTCTTACTGACAAATTCACGTGTTCAATTCTCTCGCCTATGACGAGTTAAGAGTGACGTTTATTAATATTGACAGGCGCAGGCGGAGCATTCAACCAGAGGTGAGTTTGAAACAAGCCTTGGGAGGCTCACAGAACGGTTCGCCTTAGCGAATACATTTGGATCAATTGGCAGAGCCGACGCTGTTCCGTTCGGTTTCACGGTCTGAAAATAGGCGTATTTGGATGCTGTGGACTCACTGAATCGAAACACGCAACATTCTCCTCTGAGCTCCCCTATGTGGGGAATACCATTTCTGTTGTGACTTGATATACAAAGTGCACTCACCGCGTCCGCCCTTTGAAGATACCTGGTGACAACTACGCAGTCTCGGTTGCGCCCGCGGAGCTTGGATGCATTCAAAGGTCACGTTTTCGATAACCAGAAGTAGCACTTCCAGAGCTTGGTACTAACATTGTTTATCCCTGTAGACGTCGTCGCGGCCGATGCTACACCGTCGCACGTTGCTCACAATCGCCATCGGCCCTTCGGCGTCGCACCATAGTAAATCCGGCAGGTACCACGGTCTTGGGGGAAGATGAATCGAATACATACGTGAATCGCTCTCGTTTACGGGTACGGACGAGGCCATCGAGGCCTTGAGGCCGAAAAAATGGACAGCTGTGCGGCACGTGAGTCGGAGCTTGAATGTTAGCCTGTTCCTCTCTCGTCAGTCGATCTGGCAATGTTGCTAGCATTCAGGCTCCGATTCACATGCCGCACATGCCGTGCCGTGAAGCGCTGCCAGTGTTTGAAAAGCCATGGGCAGAAAGCCACTGCCACACCCCACGACTTGTGGCGAGCCAGTGTGGAGCCACAAGCCACGAACATGGTGGTGGTGATCCCACAGTCATAGATACTCGTTTAGATAGTAGTTATCACAGCTATGCTTAGCTGATTATCATTGCTCTGCAAGGGCCTTGGGATTTCAACGTGTTGCATCCAAGTTCATACTGTGCACCAGAATGCTGAAAACAAAGACCTTTATTCAATACCCATGGCCACCAACCCATGATGGTATCGATCCTACTTCTATGATCACCCAGAGTTGCAACAAAATTCACCTACTGCATATGCCAATTTGAAGGAGAAGTGACCAAAGGTTGCGTGCAAACATTGCTTCAACTTGCGGGTCACCAAGGAATGTGAACAAGATGAACTGGAGGTAAAAGATGGTTGACACTTACAGCCTCCTTGCAGACAGTCCGATATTGTAAAGTGGTGTACATCCATTCTATGCTCAAAATATTCATAAAATGTTAACAAGTTAAATAGTATGGGCATTTGATGCCCAGACCCCTAGTGATGCCCAAGGACAATGTCCTTGGATCCAAGCATGACCAGAAAACCTCGTTCAGCATCTCAAAAATTGTGAACACCAGCCCAGTGATATTCATAAGCAGGCCATCTACGCATGGTTGATAAAGGGTGGAATCGTGGCCCATCATCCCCTCAGTGACGCCTTCCAAATCCAGTACTCAATACCAATGACCTCTATCACTTTCCCTCTGAACCTGTCTCATTGCATGCCTCACCCATTCCATCAGCTGCCAATACATCACCAATTGACTTGAAGCCTTTGGCTCTATTCTTACAGACAGAATCCCAATCAGGAACACCGCCCACTCTGACACCACTATCTGGCTCACTGCTTGCACTCCTGTTTGGTGGTCATTCCTTGTCTTGTAGTCCAGTCACTCCTGACACAATGGATCTATTTACATATCCACCAGCACCAAAATGGCAGTGGCTCACCTCTCACCATTGTAGTCACTCTGCAGGGCCAGTGGGTGGAAGTGTTACACCCACTGTGCATTCCACTGCATACCAGGATCGATTTGGTACCTGTTACGCTTAGTCCCGGGTAGGGCCTTAGCGTAGACCTTTGGTAGCTTGGTTGAAGTTCAGTGAAGTCCTTAGACTTAGTCACTGTGATGTATAAACAAAGCAGAATCGATGGGCGAAGCTAGTAGCCCAAGAGTTTGGAGTCAAGAGAGTAGATTGTTTAAAGGTAAGATCTAGCTTAGAGTACATGTATTTGAGACGATGGTTTATATAGTAAATGGAATGCACAGCAATGCTAGGAAAGGGATGTGATGTGATGTAGGGAGAATTATATGATTGGTCGTCGAGAATAGATCAAGAAAATAGAAACCAAAATGAGAACAAAGGAAACACATGTCAATGAAACAACTATTCAAGCAGACAATAGTCTGATCAGGTGAAACGCCAGTAGAGCAACATGATAACGAAAGACAAAGAAAAGAACAGACCACCAGCCCACATCTCTCGCATGTCCTGATAGACAAATCATAACAGTATCCATTTGGCTTGAATTACTGCATCTTGTAATTTTCCAACATCATGGGTTAACAATAAAGCATTTCAAGACTTTGTCAAAGATATGCTACCAGCTGCCATTCCCATTTCAAGTTACCAGCTTGCATACAAATATATTCCTCAAGAAGTGAAGAGGTTTGAAGATGAAGCAAAGGAATCCTTGAAAAGTCAGAGTTCACTGAAGGATCAAAGTTCAGTAGCAACCCTTCAAACTGATGGGTGGACAGGGGTAAATTCTTATCACCTTGTCGCATTTATGTATATTGATTTACTAAGCAATTCTAATTAGATCAACCTCATTGTTGGTGATTACTTCAAGGTTGTATCAGGCACTTTTAGCACATATACAAAAAAGCCACAGATCTTATTTCATGGATCCATGGGAAGTCTCGAATCCTTGCTATTCTTCATGATATTCAGAAGGGCATTTGTCTTGCAAATGGATCAAAGATCAAAATTCTTTCTGTTATCTGAGCAGTTATCACCTGATGGACTGCACATTACCTTGCATTTCAACGTTTGCTGGATTTAAAGCAATCCTTTGAAATTCTACTAGCACAGGAAAAAGATGCACCAACAGGATCCAAAATCATCATTGCTGGCGATTCTATGTCCCGAAAGAAAGGCAGTGAAATGATGAAAATCATTGAGGATCCACTATTTTGGCATACAATCCTAAGGTTTGTTTATTGATTCAATTTTGAATCCATGGAAGATGACAACTAATTCATTTCAACTAGAATCGTCAAACATATTGAACCTCTGGCACTTGCTGCAAATATTGCACAAACTGTACACTGCCATCTTGATGAAATCTTGATTACATTTGGTCTTCTCATCAACCGGTACCAGGCAATGTTGAGTGGCACTCCATTACTCGAGGAGTGCCAAACAATCAAGACCATTCTCAGTAGTCTCAAGAAACATTGGAGCAAGTGTGACCAACTGGTCTTCTATGTGGTGGTAATCTTAAATCCAATCTACAAGACATCTCCCTTTGCACAGCTTGACATCTTTACAATCGCAAACATCCATCAGATATTATCACAGCTCTGGAAATGGTTCTATCAAGCAAAAGCCCCACCTGGCCTTCTTTCTGAGCTTATGGACTATCTAAACAACACAGCGGCCTACCGATCCTTACTGTTACGCTTGGTCCGGGTAGGAACGAGCGTAGCCTCGACGGAAGCAAGGTCACGAGGAGTCGACGCGCAGAGGCTCGACGGGGTCAAGGGGTCGATGCGCGGAGGCTCGACGGGGTCAAGGAGTCGACGCGCTGAGGCTCGACGGTGGCAAGGTACTGGCGCACGGAGGCCCAGATGACTAGTCCCAAGGCGCAACCAAGGGAAGTCCAAGGACAAGGTATCCAAGCACGAAGGCTTGGTCGAGGACAAGGGGGGTCGAAGGGTTGGGAGCCTTCGGACAGTGAGCAAGGAGGGAACCCGAGTGTATTGTGGGTACAATCGAGGAGGTCTAAGCTAAGGTACAACGGCTGGCGAGTATGGTATATATACCCTACGATGACTAAGCCGTGGAAGGTCATAGAATGTCAGAGAACAATGACAAAGCAAGAAAGTAAGCATGAATGAATAAGCGGGGCCGATGGCATCGGCGAGGCTATGTGAAGGAGTAAGCGTGATGACGAAGGAAGTGGAAGGTCGTAGAACGACGTGGAAGGGAATGAGTCATCACGATGACGAGAGACGTGTCCGTGCACGAACGAGGCAAGGATCAAGGCAAAGAACAAGGGAAAAGAGAGAAAACGTAACAACGACCTCCTTCTCGCCGCTAGTACGCGCTCTTTCATGAACTCCGTCAAGTCCTCCCTGTCCTCCGCCTTTAAAATGCATGATCTCGGAGAAGCCAAGTTCATCCTCGGAGTGGAAGTCCGACGAGACCGAAAGCTTCGAACCATCTCCCTGTCTCAAACTCAATACGCACAGACCGTTCTCCAGCGCACCGGAATGGCAAGCTCCGCTCCCTGTCAAACGCCCATGCTAAACAACCTCTCGTTGTCCGCAACAGATCCGGAGGACAACACGACAATACCGGAGATGACCATCAACGGTACCGGAGTGTCATACCTGACCGTCATAGGTTCCCTCATGTACCTCATGCTCGGAACGCGACCGGACTTGGCATACGCCGTAGGAACGCTAAGTCGATTCAGCTCATCTCCAAAGAAATGCTACTGGGACGCGGCAAAACGTGTGCTCCGTTACCTATGCGGAACTACGGACATGGAACTCCGCTTCGACGGAAATGAAGTCTCCATGGACATGGACTTTCACGGCTTCTCTGACGCCGGGTGGTCACAAAACCCGGACAACTCCAGGTCCGTCTCTGGCTTCATATTCCTCAGTAACCGAGGGGCAATATCGTGGTCAAGTAAACTGCAGAGTATGGTAGCATTGTCCTCCACGGAGTCGGAGTACATCGGACTCAGCAACGCCGGACAGCACTTAGCCTGGTTGCGCACCTTCTTTGAGGAGATCGGACATCCGCAGACCGGACCCACCACTCTGCACTGCAATAACCAAGCTGCCATCATTTTGTGTCGCGATCCACAATTCCGGGCCCAGACAAAACACATTCAACGAAAATACCACTTTGTCCGCGATGACCTAGTCGGAGAAGGAAAGGCAGTCGTCCGGTATGTTCCCACCGGAGACATGGTGGCTGACATCCTCACAAAACCCCTCGCGCGAGAACAACACTGGAAATTCGTCCGAGCTATGGGCCTACGACTACGCTCGAGTGGGAGTGTCAAAATGTAACTCCGGAACCCCGGAGCTCCTTTTTAAGCAACTCCGGGTCTTTTTCCTCCACTCCTGTGCTTACTCCTTTCGGACCCACTGTATCTTCTTTCGGTATAGTCACACCTCGTGCATG
>JBBPUD010000641.1:0-12981 GCA_038094475.1 Phylloporus aff. rhodophaeus
CAAATAATGTGACGTACATTTACCACTTCACCGTCAGTGTCTGGGGTCGCTTGTATGCCATAATGCAGGCACCTGCAAGTCGCTAACCGATAGAAGCTCCGAGTGGTAACAAGCGAGCATGAACTCGAACGCGAATGCGAGCCGGCAGATGAACCACGCGATGAGGCCGAACCGGCGTTGGAGCTCCTGGTGACAAACCCTTCACACATGTCCTTTCTCCTGGACTCGGATGACCATATGAGCGACGGCCCAGGAAGCTCAGGCGATGATGCGATGGAGGAGATTGTGATGGACGACGAATCCATCACCGCATCGTGACCGCCGATTCCCCCACGGCGTCATCGCAAACATTGGCTTCCTCTCCGCGTCCGTCTTCTTCGCCATCACCTGAACATGCGGGATGCTTGTGAGCCAAGTTCTTCTAATCTTAGCCCACGAGAAGCAAGTTCGCAATCAACTGCGACGCCATCACGTCAAATTTCGCGACGGTCAACCCACTTGGGCGCGCCCCATATTCCCCTTGGCGAGCAGATGAAGCATTGCTTCTTGGATGCGTCTGTACTTTCGACGCTATTGGTGGGGATCCGCCCAATCTTGCATGGTTCGGTCTTTCTGACTGTCTCACATAGGACCTCTTCTTCGACTACCCCTGGAATAACTTTCTGCGCAGCGTTGTTTACGACCCAAGTTCTCACTGGCAAGATTGATGGCGGTCTCAACCGCGAATGGAACATTGCACTCTTCAGAGATGCCCGGCTGATGCATCGTATCGTGGAGGGACAAAAGCAAAACGCTGCCGAAAGGCAAGTCATATGCTCGTTTGTTGGTCGCGTCATGTAACAACGACGTTGCAGTTCCAAACCCAGAGGCGTACGATTGGGATACATGGGACACCTCATGCTCATGACAGAGGACGTGATCACCGCCCTTGAGCATTTCTCGTTCGATTTGTGTCACATTATTGAACGGTATGCGCCGCAGCCTGCTTGGAATGACTACGTCACCGGCAGGTACAAGGAGAGTAAGAAACAGGAAACGAGTTTGCTCGGTGGGGGCAAACTGGCCGTCATCAACGCACCCCGTGCTGGGGGTCGGTAGGCGGTGGATGAAGCGGACGTCAAGACGACGGCCGTGCCGGTATGCGAGAGCCCGATGAAGGGGGAGTTCAAGAGGACGATCACTACGCCACACACACACGAAGCAATAACAACCTGCAATTTAGAATCCAACCTAGTAAATCGCAGACGGTGTGCGAAAAGCAGGCTACTGTCACTGACCCTCAAATTTGAAACATCACGAAACATCCACCACACCCAAACAACACTATGTATCGTTGCATTTATATCACAGTCCCAGCGAATGGGACTGTCACGGTGTAAGTTTCACCGGGATGGACAACCAGCGCTCCAGCCGGGTAACCATCCTCGAACTCAATGAATGCAACCTCCCGAGCATCCCTGTCCCACCACTCTGATGCTCCAGTAGCAATTTCATAAAAGTCCATTGAACCGTTCGGGTTGCTATTGCTCGTGACACGAACATAGATAGAGTTGGCATATTGATTCTCGATGTAGAGCTTAACCATTGCTGTCATACCATAAGAACATAGCGGATACAACCATAAAACCTGCGATACTTACCTGGACCAGGTAGTCTGGGTTGGACAAAGACGTAGGACAATAAGGCAAGATCAAAGACTGGATAGCGAAACAGTGATTAGCATGAGTTCTAATGACCTCAGTACAGAAGACTTACTAGAGGCGACGCAATGGTTTCCTGGGGTGCTTGGAGGGCAGCTACAGGTCCTTTTATGCCCTCCTAGCCGACCTCTCGACAGCGATGCCATACTGATTCGTCATCTTTGATGTAATTCTGAAGGCGAGAAGCCTGCCTTCCATCATTTACACCTTATTCGGCCAAATGATTACTCTCATACCGCCAAGAGTCTGCTTGAAAAAGCTCAAAATCCGACCACCTGAAAATGGGTAATAACTGATAGGTGAGCTGGGAATGTAAGTCAGGAGAAGTGTCTTAACACGTATGGTAACAGACAGTAACTTAGCCCAGACCTTATGGGAACCATCCACTGCATGTGCGATTCAGGTGGCGGTGGAGTCCAAACAATATTCGGGGTTTGGGCTTCTGAATGACCTCATTGAATGATCGAATGAAGACTAATTGACCTCCCTTGTAGTGCCAGTATTCGGCACGGCTCTTTACAAAAAAATTCTAAATGAAAGATCATATGGGGCCGCCATCTGCAATGCGGTCGAATAACGTCACGTTTAGCTGTCGTTTGAAGGTCCACGAGGACTGCGATTGGTGGACGCAGGTGGACTACAACCAAAACTAGAACACGAACCTGAACTTGACCAAATCAGATTGCCAAAGGAGCATGGGATTCTTGATGCTGGTTAATAAGATGGTTGCGAGCACTACTAATTAACAAAGCATATGTAACGTCACCTCTGAGTGGTCTTCCATGGAACCTTTGAGCATTCTGATTAGCTAAATTATGTTGAACTAGCGAGACTGGCGAGACGAATCTACCTAAATGCGGACAGGAAATATCAAAAGTTGTTTGCCGAAAGTTAATGGAAGGCTTAGTAGAAACTCCCAAGACTACCGAATCACGTACTATTTTCCGGGCGCTGGAGAATGCCATATATGCGTGGTTCGATTGATGCGCCTGAATAACCTTCGAGCTTCTGAATGATTTATAGTCGTACGGTTTTCTGTTGGATCTAATTAGTTGGTAAGTGCGCCGAAACGAGGCAACCTTCTAATTATAACTTGAAGCAAAAGACAAAAGCCACTCAGGCTCCTTCTCACCGCTGTTGTGAGAGACACGTCATTGTGTGGTCTGATGGAAGCTGGACTTACAGCAGTTTAGTGGTTTCTAACGCTGGCTAGGTCTGATTTTGTTGTAGCTCTTCGGAACACTCTTCGGTCGAGCGGAGAGAGTGGCGATGGAGTCTTCCAGTTCAGGGCTCGCACTCCCACCACTCCTCACCGTTCGCCAGAAGTACCTACGGACACCGTTCTGTATGACACCTTTGTCCATTCTCCTGAGCGATGGGCTATCTGGCAACTACCGTGTTTCTGCCAATCGATGAACTGGAAGGCTGTTACTCTCGCGCATCTTTGCGCTCATTTTGCTTCACGCACCCCCACTGTTGGCACCTTGCACCTAACCCAACCATAATGGGCTGTACATGATGCCGACGACACCGGCAGCAGTCTGCCTCCTGACAAATATTGAAATAACTCTGGTTACTCGTTCGGTTGCGACGGGTAAGAAACCTCATCGTAGAGCATCCGAGTGGCAATGGTGGCCTGGTGTCCACTTGGTTTCAAGAGGGGTCAGTTCTACCCTCACGACAGAGAATCATGGACACAGTTCACGGGTCTCCCCATTCGGCCCAAGTCGCAAGACTGTTCCTTTAACAAGGAAGTCACCATAATCCTTTGAGTGGGTTTGGCTAGCTATCTTTAGCGCAGATTGGAATGTGACCGCCATAGCAGTAACATTTAGGCAAGCGGCTTCACCCTTGGACCTATCGGTCGGCCAGGTCTAGTCACATCTGTGTCCTCTCACACAGCCTTGTCTTGGCACTTCAAGTGCCCGGTTGGTGATGGTTTTACTGACAGAGTGTTGCCGTCCACAGCTGGGCTTGTCCCAAATCAGGTGGGTCAACTCCTTTTCTTTGTCTGCTGCCGCTAGACTCTGGTGCGTCCTCGAGCACTGGTCTCAATCTTATGCAATCGTGATGCTCCACAACAGCTCCTTTCAGCGGCCAAAGGGAGTTTGCTTCGCATGGAGTGCATTCCCCCACAGGTAGAGATGTTTGTACAGCTCTTGTGGCATCAAGGACTTCACAAAGGTCCATTCATTTATCTACCAGTGGAAGTACAGTCACCTGATATCCATTGGACTTATCTATTTCTCAGACCTGGACAGTCTGGAATGGCCTCTCGGCTATTTCCGGCACTCCGCTTTTCCAAGCTCAAAGTACTCCTTCGCAGGGATGAATTGTAGAGAGACAATCCGTTCGGGGATCAACTTCCCTGATCGGCAGTGGCGCTGCGGGTTTCGCGGCTGCGCTCTGTACAATTAGGGCCAATGCGTTTCGTTTCGAGATGCAAACGCAGAGGTCAAAGAGCTCGATACTTGCGGGGTTCTGTGTTCAAGTCAGGTATGGTGGTAGAATCGGATCTCACCAAGAACTATCCAGTAGTGAGATCTCGAAGGTCGAAGGGGGTAAGGCTTAAAGAGATGAACAGTATCCACTAAAGGGTAATAGGTCTGTGACGGACATGAAGTTTCTCAACTGGACGGCTAACAGTCCTCTTACGTAGTCTACCAGTGGCCATTGCATCAACGTTTCAACCCCATCATTTGGGACAACACATGGAGCTATGATGTGAACGAATAACCTCCATTTCTGGCAATAGCTGTGAAGGTCAACCGATCGATGATCTCCCCACCGGGGTGAGCCAATGTGCATTCGACCCTGTCGCCAGGCGTCACGGGCCCCACACCCGCAGGCGTTCCGGTGAGGACAAGATCACCTTCCTGTTGATTGCAAAAATACAGTCAGCGAAATCAGGTACCGTGGATATTCACCACAAACCTCCAGTGTCATGATAGAAGAGATGTGTTCAATCAGTCTCGGAATGCGGAAAATCATATCATTAGTGGTACCGTCTTGCATGACTGATCCATTAATCTATTAAAAATCAAAATCCGTGACGTGAGTCCATGTATTGATGTCCTCTCAATAGAAATATAGACATTTACCTTGAGCGCCAGCCTAAGGTCATGTGGGTCCACGATAGATGATTTTGGTATAAACCTCCTGGGAACCGGGCATGAGTGCGATGAACGAGACATGAGATATAAAAACAGACCCTATCGGAGTGAAAGTGTCAAAGCCTTTGACTGCGGACCAGGGGAGACCTTTCTTCTTGACCTCCTCTTGCATGTTACGTGCAGTCATATCAACCGCCAAGGCTATGAATTTCAGCTGCAGCTGTTGCCGTTTAGTCCAAAAATCTGCGCACCGTATCCGGCAATATGCGAGTCGGCAGCACTCTGAGGTACATCACGGCCCCCTTTGCCAATGACGAGACCGAGTTCCACTGTTGGTGCAAGCCAGAGATAAATGTCCAAAGTGAAGGCTAGTTCTGGTTGATAAGAGTAACAGACCTTCGTGGTGGGCAATTATACCGTTAGGAATCTCAACGTTTCCGCCAGAAGCAACGTAGCTCGTGGTGGGCTTGAGGAAGAAGAATGGCTCTCTTGGATGCGTATTACCGAGTTCCTTGATATGGTCAGCGTAGTTTCTGCCAATAGCAACGATCTGGAAGGAAATTTGTTACTTTTCCATGGCATAAAAAGTGACACACACCTTCTTTCCATGCCTCACAAATTGAGTTGCTACTCTCGACGACATCTTGGTGTGGCAAAGAAGGTGACTGCCGTTCAAATGAGAACGTCCGACAATTGAATTTTCCGGCACTGGAGTCCAACACGGAGTCCGCAAGAGTCCACTGGAGTCGATGGGCTGGTCTGCTGTTGAGGTAGACAAGGCGTAATGTCACAGATTGTCGGGTTTCTGGGTGAACCAAAAAGGAAATATAAGGTAATTACTACAAACGGGTTCACGCTGGTGAAGTCGACTCTCCTCTTCATGGTGCTGTGGTACGAATGGGTCCACGAGGGTACAACACTTCGTCAGTAGCCTCGAGCACTTTAACGCTGTCATTGACTCTTGCCTAGTCACCTCGCGGAGGATAATGTATCGACAAAGTTGTCTAACACGTGTTTGGGGTTCGTCGGAGAGTACCTGGAGGCAACCCATCGCTTCGCGAGATGGCAGAGTCTTCGAAGCGGGCATGATGCGGCGACAACGTGTCTGTGGTTTCAGATATTGTAGCACGTTCTCTGGCCCTAGCGTCAGGGTTATCCAGACATTCAAGACCATACGACAGTCCACATCTCACACTTATGACGAATTACCCAGACGCACCAAACGAGTCGACACATCTCTTGTCAGGGGAAGGCGAGGAAACTGTTTACCCTAGGACCCCCGAGCAGAATCCCAGACCAACACCACTCCCGAAAGCCCAGCTTGGTGCCTTAATCGCAGTTCGCATTGTTGATCCCATCGCATACCAGCAAATATTCCCCTACGTTAACCAGCTTCTTGTTGATCTGAAAGTTGCCAAACCAGAACGGGTGGGATTTTATAGCGGGTTGGTTGTACGTATGCATTACTTCGTTGCTATGATGTTCTATTGACTGAGCTCCCCTCGTTGGCCCACGACGCTAGGAGAGCGCATACTCGCTCGCCCAGGTGTTCTCGGTATACCAATGGGGCAAAATCTCAGGTAAGTGACCCATGCTTCAAAATACTTATGCCTACTTGTCGTGTGTGAAGATATCGTGGGCAGGCGTCCTGTCGTATTTACCGGTCTCCTTGGGATTGCAGTGACAACCATAATGTTTGGGTTATCTACGTCATTTGCAGGCATTATTGTGTCCAGATTTCTCGGTCAGTTTCATGAGCTCTACTCTTGTCATTTTCCACATCTCATGATTACGCTCTACCGATTTCAGGCGGGTTGGTCGCAGGGAACGTGGCCGTCATCCACTCAATCCTCGCCGAAATTACAGATGACACCAATCAAGATCTCGCAGTACCGATATACAGTCTCGCATGGCCCGCTGGCACCGTCGTGGGGTTCGTATGTCATTCTCCTAACCTTCAAATGCATATGATTGAAATACATGATACTCGTAATGTATAGACCTCTCATTGGTGGGACTTTGGCGAACGCTGCGACAAGGTACCCGCAGTATTTCTCTTGGAGTGTTTTTGTGGAATATCCCTATCTCCCTCCATGTGTCGTCAGTGCCGTTTGCGCGCTAATGGGAACAGGACTAGGGTTTATGTTTATTCAAGAGGTATGTATTTGAAAGAAACTGAAACAACACGATGCCATAGTCATGGGCTCCACAGACGCATCCAACCAAACGAAAAGCTGCCCCGAGCACACGTGTATCACCTCCGAGGGCATCGAATATGAATGAAGAGGACAGAGCCGAGTCTCCTGGTGTGGTAGCACTCCTCTCGATCCCTGCCGTACGAGCTTTGACGATATCTGGGTTTGCATTGAGTTTTCTGAGCCTCGCTTTTGACGTTGTCTTTACACTCTTTTGCTACACGCCTATTGATGCGGGTGGGTTAGGGTTCGAGGTGAGTGTTTGGCTCATATCTCTCGAACTTGAACGGACCGATATACACGCCATTTTCGTTTCGTCTTCTTACAGCCTGCAGCGATCGGAGACGCATTTGCATTTGCAGGAATGCTTGCCGTCCTTCTTCGATTCTTCGCTATGCCATACATCCTACGGCGTTTCGATTACGCCAGGACTTACAACACATGCATGTACATCTGGCCTATCGCGTTTGGCTTCCTTCCATTCCTCAACGTCCTTGTCCGCGCCCATCCGCTCCGATCATCCGGGTCCACCGTTTCTACATCTCCAGTAGAACCTACGTCCACGCTCGTCTGGATAGGTCTTCTCACACTTCTCGGGCTTTCCAAAATCGGTGCTATACCACACAGCTTGAGCATGCTTCTCGTCAAGCGACACGCTCCGTCCCCGAGTGCGCTCGGTCGAAGCAACGGGCTTGTGCAGTTTGCGATGTGCGGCGGGCGCGCGGTGGGGCCCATCGTGGTGAGCACGCTGTTTACAGAGGTGAACGGGATGGAGTGGGCTCGGAGGTATGGTGTAGGGTGGATCTGGGCAGCGGTAATGGTTGTCGGGGCCGTTGGAGGGGCAAGTGTGACTAGAGGGATCAGATCAGATCCAGGACCTTTACCCTAGGGGGTTACTCCCAATGCGCTCGTGTCCCTACGGGTGCTCACGTTCCAACGTACCATCTGTTAGTGTGCGGGTCGATATGTACTTGTCTTGATGTACTATTCCGGCAGGGCATAACTCTGCACGGACACACAATAACTAGATATACCAAGCCCTCTGGGCTGTCCTGGGCCTGTACTGGTACTGTTAGATCCATGCAGGTAGAATCAATTTAAGGGGAGAGATAGTAACTTGGTCTAATCGGCTTAGTCGTCTTCCTTGCGCTACGAATTTAAACCAAAACTAACAACAACGGCGTGGAATTGTTACATAATGCTGACTAATTCCCCCCAAGCAAGTAGCAACGATATACCGTTTAGGCTTGGTATTATAGCGAGCTTCCGGGCCTCGATCCTTTCTACAACTGGTCCACGACGGCGCATCCATACACCATTCACTCATGTCCGTCCAAGTCGAGATTAGGGCAATGATGAAGTCTAACATGTGTTCTGAATTCATTGAATTCACAAGTAGCCTCATGCAGGCACCATCTTGCTTCCTGCCAGTGGCATCATTTCCAGACGCAACAGAGGTATTCTGAGATCACGATGCAGCAACGTGCCCGGTGCATGCTTCAGATATTGTAGCACCTCCTCCCAGCGCCAGGGTTATTCCAGCACCCAAGGTTAAACGACACTCCACATTCTGCGCTCATGACGAACTCCTCGGGGGACGCACCAAACGAGTCGACACGGCTCTTACCAGGGGAGGACGAGGAAACTAACTACTCCAGAGTCTCTGGATACGATCCCAACGCCAGACCAACACCACTCCCAAAAGCCCAGCTTTGTGCCTTAATCGCAGTTCGCACTGTCGATCCCATCGCATACCACCAGATATTGCCTTACATCAACCAGTTCCTTGCTGATTTGAGGGTTGCTGAACCAGAATGGGTCGGGTTTTATAGCGGGTTGGTCGTACGTATGCATTACTTTGTTATAATATTCTATTGACAGGGCCTTGTTGATATACGGCGCTAGGAGAGCGCACACTCGCTTGCACAGGTGTTCTCGATATACCAATGGGGCAAAATCTCAGGTAAGTAACGCATGGTCTTCAAAGTGCCTACATCCGCTTATGATGTCCCATGAAGATATCTTCGGCAGGCGTCCTGTCGTAATTATTGGCCTCCTTGGGATTGCAGTGGCAACCATAGCATTTGGGTTATCTACATCGTTTGCAGGCATCATCGTATCCAGATTTCTTGGTCAGTTTCGCGAGTCCTGCTCAGGTTGTTTTCACCACTTTTAATTATGTCTGCATTCAGGTGGACTTGTCGCAGGGAATGTGGCCGTCATTCACTCAATCCTTACCGAGATTACAGATGACACCAATCAAGACGTTGCAGTACCGGTATACAGTCTTGCGTGGCCAGCAGCCACCATCGTTGGGTTCGTATCTCTTTCTCTTGACCTATGGATGCATTTGAACGAGATACATGATGCCTATATGGTATAGACCTCTCATTGGTGGGACTTTGGCGAACGCTGCGACAAGATACCCGCAGTATTTCTCTTGGGATATTTTTGTAGAATATCCCTACCTTCCTCCATGTGTCGTCAGTGCTGCGTGTGCGCTCATGGGGGCAGGACTGGGGTTTATGTTTGTTCAAGAGGTATGTATTCAAAATAGTCGAAATAAAACGGTGGTCATACACTCCACAGACACGTCCGAGTAAACGAAAGGTTGCCCCCGGTACATTAACTTCATCTCCGAGGGTGTCGAATTCGAATGAAGAGGAGGGAGCCGAGTCTCCTGGCGTAATGGCACTCCTCTCGATACCTGCCATACGAGCATTAACAATCTCCGGATTTGCATTGAGCTTTCTGAGTCATGGTTTTGACGTCATCTTTACACTCTTTTGCTACACGCCTATTGATGCAGGTGGGTTAGGGCTCGGGGTGAGTATTCGGTCCATATCTCTCAAACTTGAACGTACCCATACATTTGCCCTTCACCCCGTCTTCTTACAGCCTACAGAGATCGGAAATACGTTTGTGTTCGCAGGTATACTTGGTGTCCTCCTTCGATTCTTCGCCATGCGATACATCATGCGGCGTTTTGATCACGCCAAGACGTACAACACATGCATGTACATCTGGCCTGTCGTGTTTGGCCTCCTTCCGTTCCTCAACGTTCTTGTCCGCGTGCATCCACCAGGGCAATCTGGGACCGCCGTCTCCACATCTACACCAGAACCTACGTCTACACCCGTCTGGATAGGGCTTCTCGTACTGCTTGCACTCTCCAAATTCGGTTCTATACCACACAGCTTGAGCATGCTCCTCGTCAAGCGACACGCTCCCCCGGGTGCGCTCGGTCGGACAAATGGGCTCGTGCAGTTTGCAATGTGCATCGGGCGTGCGGTAGGGCCCATAGTGGTGAGTGCTCTGTTCACGGAGGTGAACGGGGTGGAGGAGGTGAGGAGGTATGGTGTAGGGTGGATCTGGGCGGCGGTGATGGTTGTCGGAGCCGTTGCAGGGGCGAGGGTAACCAGAAGAATTGGATCAGACCGGGGACCTTTACGCTAGGGGTTACATGGATGTAATAGAACTTGTAAAGCCAGGTGCTCTGGCGAGACACGTACAATCAGCCAGGCTATATGTTTTAGAGTAGGCGTAGGATAATGATCGGTCATTAACTTTACATAATTAACATTCACTAGCTGTGTTTTGAATCTGAACCCTATCGAAGTCGCACTTCCAAGAACTGGCAAATCTTCAACACGATGCGACTACGTGTCCGGTGTTTTGCTAGATATTGTAGCGCTTCCTCCTGCCAGCGCCAGGGTTATTCCAACACCCAATTTTAAACGACACACTCACACTTCACACTCATGACAAACTATTCGGACGCACCAAACGAGTCAACACGCCTCTTACCAGGGGAGGACGAGGAATCGAGAACCCTCGAGCAAAGTCCCAACACCAGACCAACACCACTCCCAAAAGCCCAGCTTAGTGCCTTAATCGCAGTTCGCGTTGTCGATTCTATCGCATACCACCAGATGTTTGCTTACATCAACCAGCTCCTTGCTGATTTGAGGGTTGCCGAACCAGAACAGGTCGGGTTCTACAGCGGGTTGGTCGTACGTATGCGTTGCTTCGCGGTCATGATGTACCGATGACAAAACCTCTTCATTGGTCTACAACGCCAGGGGAGTGCCTACTTACTCGCTCAGGTGTTCTCGGTATACCAATGGGGTAGAATCTCAGGTCAGCACTACATGATCTCCACTTATACCGTCTATGTACGCTCACGACGCCACTGTGAAGATATCGTCGGCCGGCGCCCTGTTGTGTTTACTTGTCTCATTGGCATCGCTGTGACAACCATGATGTTCGGATTATCTGTGTCGTTCACAGGCATTGTCGTGTCCAGATTTCTTGGTCCGTTTCATGAGTTCTACTTGGGTTATTTCTGCCACTCATGATTATGCACATGCTTCGGTAACTCCAGGCGGGTTGGTTGGAGGGAACGTGGCCGTCATCCACTCAATCCTTGCCGAGATCACAGACGACATTAATCAAGACATCGCAATACCGATATTCAGCCTTGCATGGCCAACAGGCACCATGGTTGGGTCCGTATATCTCTCTTGGCCTTTGAATACATTTGAACAAGATGCGTGGTACGGTATAGGCTACCCATTGGTGGGACCTTGGCGAACGCTGCAACAAAGTACCCACAGTATTTCTCTTGGAATATTTTCGTGGAACATCCCTATCTCCCTCCGTGTGTCGCCACTGCCATGTGCGCTTTGATCGGATTGGGAATGGTGTTTATGTTTGTTCAAGAGGTGTGAACTCGAGATCGAGATAACTCCAAGGTCGTATGCTGACAAGCTACACAGACACTTTCGAGCAGACGAAAGGCTGCGCCTATCACACGCGCTTCATCCTCGACGGGATTGAACACCAATGAGGACTCAAGTGGGGCTGAGCCTGCTGGTGTGATGCCACTCCTCTCGATACCCACAATACGAGCGCTAACAATCTCTGCATTTGCACTGAGTTTGATGAGTCTTGCCTTTGATGCCGTCTTTGTGCTCTTTTGCTACACGCCCATCGATGTAGGTGGGTTGGGGCTCAAGGTTAGTAGTATTCAGCCCATTTCTCTCAGACTTTAATAGAGCAAACGTATCTCCCCTTTCCCCGGTCATCTTACAGCCTGCAGCAATTGGGAACGTGTTTGCGTCCGCAGGAATGATTTCTATCCTCCTTCGGCTCTTCGCCATGCCATACATCTTGCGGCGTTTCGACTACGCCAAGACATACAACACATGCATGTACATCTGGCCCGTCGTGTTTGGTCTCCTTCCATTCCTCAACGTCCTCGTCCGCGCGCATCTACCCGACCCGTCTGAACCTGCTGCCCACACCGTCTCTGCACCCGCATCCTCGGCGGAATACACCCACGCTTGTCTGGACAGGCCTTTTGACGCTCCTCGCGCTCTCCAAAATCGGTTCAATACCACACAGTCTGAGTCTGCTACTCATTAAGCGGCATGCGCCCTCTCTAGGTGCGCTTGGTCGAAGCAATGGGCTCGTGCAGTTTGCCACGTCCGTCGGGCACGCCGTGGGGCCTGTCACAGTGAGCGCGCTGTTCACGGGGGTGAACGGGATGGAGTGGGTGAGGAGGTACGGTATAGGCTGGATCTGGGCGGTGGTGATGGTTGTTGTGGCTATTGCGGGGGCAAGGGCGACCAAAGGAATGAGATCTGATCCCGGACATGATGTACGCTAGGGGGTTGCGTGTATGTGACAGAAGGGATTGTGTAGGTAAGACAACATGTTGGCGACTGGGCTATACGTGTGGGTCCCGGGATGGATGTATCCCCAAAGACTCGCTGTCAACTTTCTCGGCTGACTCATATGATTAGGCAAGTTGCACGATCGATCCAGCGAATTACTGATATAATGAGGCAAAGATACAGAGCTGGACCACAAATATAAGATGTACAACACCTCCAACTGCAGTACCATAATCAGATCGAATGAGCCACCAGCGGTACACCATAAAAACATGGCAACATCCCACCACACCCA
>JBBPUD010000642.1:0-12971 GCA_038094475.1 Phylloporus aff. rhodophaeus
ACGAAGAGGTATGACAACATCGTCAAAGAGTTCTCAAGGGGTCTTGCAAGGTGTGACACGAGATGTACACTTGTATTGTGTAGATCAAGTATAAGCACATCGAGTGTCTATTCTATGTATTTATACAAACAAGACGCGCAGCTTTGGAAGAACATAGAACATGATGGAAGGTTGGAACACTAAGCCGGTGCGAGAGAACTGGACTGCAGAGAAGGGCTGTCCAAAACAGGAACAAGAAGTATAGCAAAGTGAAACAGGAACAAAAGCAAAACAAGAACTCGAGGGCGAGAACCTGTGTGAAGTGATGCATCACTGGTTATACAACAAGAAAGAGGTATGATCAAGTACGATGAGGGAATGCTCATCGTGTTCAGTGAGAATCATAGGAAGGACGAAGAACGAGATATGGCGAGTGAGAAGAAGGACGTGATGATAGAGTGAAAGAATTGTAACATTACCCCCTTTGTAGAGTTGCGACCCAGGTGCAATTTTCCATCCCCCAACTAGGAGTCTTTCAAGAGGTTTCAGTAGGCATGGGGATATCAGGTCCATGGTGATGCAGACACTGCGGCTCAGTATGTCCAAATTGATCACAATGGAAGCAGACTTCTCAAGGGCACTGAGTGGGTCCATGTCCCCATCATTGACAAGTAGTACATTGTAGGGTGAGGCAAAGACGCTGGGGATGACCAGGAGCGATAGTGTGACAGTGGGGGCACCGGTATAAAGGGCATTCATCTTGATAGTGACCAGCGTGGTTGCATCTGAAGCAACGAGTGAAGTGAGACGCAGGGGGTTGGACATACAGGTTATGGAGAAGAAGTGTAGGTGCGGAGAGAATGGATAAGCCACCAACATGGACAACGTAGGCGCTGTTGTAAGAGAGGGCCTGTTGGTCTATCTGCTGAAATCCACCCAGTGGATTGAGTATGAATGGGACAATGTCGTCTTCCACAACGCGTGGTTGGACAACTGGAGTGGGAACAGGAGAGGGGGAGTCTTCTTCGACAGGGGAGGAAATGTGTGGTGCTAGGGGCAATGGGGGAGGGGAAGGTAAAGGTGTCTCTTGAGGAGAAAGGCTGATACTAGTTAAATAAGCTGCGCGTTCGTCAGGATACATAGAGAGAAAGATGGGATGAAAGACAGAATATAAAACAGAGATGGGGATCTGGGCGACAAAGCTGTGAAAGTTGGCGGTGTGAAGTAATTTTAGGATTTGGCCAGTGAGGCCATTCTGTGTTTCCTGAATTGGTAAACCATACTCTTCAGGTAAGTCGTTTGGTGCTACATGGAAATGCAGTACTTGGGTGGTGTGGACTGTGTGATAGAGAGAAACCAATCCCTTGATGATTGGATCATCTGCATAGAAGGGCATCCGTTCAAGTAGTAGAGTCAGGGAAGGTTTACATAGAATGCTGGTGAATAGCGGTTTCCAAATTCTTGGAGGGAGAAGGTAGGACTGGACAGGGGTGGTGCGGAGTAATGCCATCGGGTCGTTGATATCAGGGGAATCACAAGGGGAGGATGGCAGCGAAACAGGCAGAGATTGAGTGTCGGAGGTCATAGTGATGGGGAAGCTTTTGGGGTAAGGGAGGGATGTGCAGAAGTTGGTGTTAAGAACCAGAGTAAGAAGAATATTAGCATGATAGTGAGAAAGGCGAGGAGAGAAATCCAGAATGTCTTGAGATACGAGCAGCAGAATTCGCGCATGCAGGGAGGAGCCTCATGAAGAGATCACAACGTCCTGAATGCGTGAAGTTTTATCATAGTTGATGGAGTTCTTTATAGTCTCTCAAGATCTCCTGGGAGTGCGTGAGATTTGTTTCGGGCTCCCAAGTGTTTTCAGTGGAGGAATATCCTTTCCATGCGGTCAGGTACCGATAGCAGCCAAGGGATCCCTTGTGGGATAGGATTGCCTCCACTTCATATTCTTCTTCGTCATCAATCATATCAGGAGGGGGCTGTGAAAATGATGGGCCATGTACGTTGGTTTGTTTGAAGGGAGAGAGTAATGTGGCATGAAACACATCATGGATCTTCCAGGTGTTGGGAAGTTTTAGTTGGTACATGAGCAGAGATATGACACGCGTGATTTCAAAGGGGCCGTGTCATTTAGGGGCGAGTTTTCAGGAGGGGTAAGGTATTCGGAGGTTGGTGGACTCTAGCCATACACGATTGCCTACTTTCCAAGGAGAGAATTTCAGAGTGGATCGCTTGGTCATGAGAAGACAAGTGGAGTCATGTGCTGTGAGGGCTTCATTTCGGGCTTCTTCTAAAGCCGAGAGTCGGGTTTCTAATGCAGGAATGAAAGTCTTTCCCATTGGTGGGAAGTTTCTGGGCTTATATCTGAGCATCAGGGAGAAAGGGGAGACCTTAGTAGAGCTATGGGCAGTGTTATGATGGAACTCGGCAGTGGTGATGTGATCCGCCCATTGATGTGGGTTGTTACCACAAAAGAACCGTAGGTACGTCTCTAGTTCCTGGTTGGTATGCTCGGTTTGTCTGTCAATCTGTGGATGATAGGCAGTGGAGAGTTTGAGATCATATTGGAGAAGGTGGGCAAGTTCTCTAGCAAGCGCAGAGGCAAACTGTGGTCCTTGATCAGAGATGATGGAATCATATAGACCGAAACATTTGAAGACATGGTTGAAGAAAAGTTTGGCTACTCCTGTGGCATCGATGGTTTTGGAGCAAGGGCATAAAATTACCCCCTTTGTAAGGCCATGGTCTACCACGACCATAAGCAAGTTGAAGCCATTTGAAGCCGGGAGGTCAGTGATAAGGTCGACAGATAACTGGCGGAAGGGAAGAGAGACTGTGGATGGGATGGGTTGGAGCAGGGGAACAGTAGGATACGTATTGACTTTGTTTTGCTGGCATATGGCGCAGCCAGCGATGTAATTACAGATGAAGGTAGCCAAGCCTGGTCACCAGAAGTCACATTTGACGATGGATTTAGTACGGAACTGTCCCATGTGTCCTGTGGTGGAAGAGGAATGAATGGCATTCAGGAGGGGTTGTCGAGAGGTGGGGGGAACATAGAGGCGGTTCTTGTAGAATAACTGGTCATTGTTATATCACCAGTCAGCTAGAGCTGAGCGAGGGAAGAGTGGGAAACCGTCAGCAAGGTTATGGAGGGCGCGGAGAACAAGAGGGTCGGAGGGTGAGGATTGTTTGATTCCATCAGCGAGAGAGAAGTCTAGAGCTGATATAACTATAGGGTCTGGGAGGATGGAAGCATTGACGTTGTCATCAGCTGTGTCAATGTGGTCCCATCGGGATAACGTGTCTACAGGGCCCATCTGAGAGCCCAGGGTAACTTTCCAGATGATTTCATAGTCTTGGAGGAACAGTGACCAGCGAGCTTGTCAACGAGAGAGTTTTCGAGGATCCTTTAGATAGGACAAGTTTTTGTGATCTGTGATGACTGTGACAGGGTGTTCAGTTCCCAAGAGATATCGACGCCACTCCTAGAGGGCGAGAATGACAGTGAGGAGTTCTCGATCATATATGTTGTAGTTTTGTTCAGCAAGGGTGAAAGTCTTTGAGAAGTAGGTGCAGGGATGAAGATCTCCATTGGTGTCTTCCTGTAGGAGGACGGCTCCTGCAGCGAGGAGAGAAGCGTCAGTCATGACGAAGAAGGGACGTGAAACATTGGGGAGTGCGAGGACGGGGGTAGATGCAAAGATTAATTTGAGATGGGTAAAGGCTTTGTCCTGGTGGCGAGTTCATTCCCATTTCTGATCCTTTCGTGTGAGGAGCACGAGGGGAGCAACAATATCGGAGAAGTTGAGAATGAATTTTCGATAGAAATTGGCGAACCCAATGAAACTTTGAATGCCTTTCACCAAGGTGGGTGGTTTCCAATCTTTGATTGCAGAGAGCTTGGTAGGATCCATCTCAACTTGTCCTTGGCCTATGATCATACCAAGGTATTCCATACATGGTGTGTCGAAGGAGCATTTGGAGATTTTGATTGAGAGTCCGTGTTCCCAAAGTCGTTGGAGGACACGTTTGGTCCAAGCATGATGGAGTTCTAAGTTGTGTTGTGTATGTATCCCTAGGTCATCCATGTAGATCTTGAGCCAGCGCTCAGAGATCATGTCGGCGAAGATGTGGTTCATGAAGGCTTGGAAGGTGGAGGGGGCATTGTTGAACCAGAAGAACATGACTGTTGGTTCAAAGAGACCAAGAGGGGTGACGAACGCTGCTTTCCATTGGTCTGACTCCCGGATGTGAATGTTGTTGTATCCCCACCAGATATCAAGCTTGGTGAACAGAGTCGAATTCTTCATGTTGTCAATGAGTTCGGAAACAAGTGGTAGGAGATATGCATTTCGGACAGTGTGGAAGTTGAGGTAGTGGTAGTCTTGACAAGGGCATAACGAGCCATCCTTCTTAGGGACAAAGAAGAATGGGGAGGCTTGGGGAGACTTGGACGGGATAATACGGCCAGAGGCAAGGTGTTTGTCTACAAACTTTCTACAGGCTTCTCTTTCAGCAGGGTTCAGGGGATATACTTTCGCGATTTTAGGAACAAAGGATGGTTTGAGCTCGATGGTATGGTCATATTCTCGGTGTTTGGGGAGGATATTGAATGTGGCTTCGGCAAAGACATTGGCAAAGTCCCTGCACCACACTGGGATCTCGGTTTCGGTGAGAGTGTTTTCCTGGGCAAGCTGGGTGGATAAGGAGATCTTTTGAAGGGTTTTGGAGTTCATGGAGAGTCACATATTGGTCCAGTCTACATCAGGGTTCCATTGGTGAAGCCAGGGAATCCCAAGGATGATTTGTGATTTTCCTAACGACATGACCATGAACTCGACTTTTTGTGAAAATGAGGGGAAGGAGACGGATGCAAGGAGTTTCCATTTGATGGTTCCTTTTTTGTTCTTGGTTCCATCAACGTTGTATGCAATGACTGGTTTGTGAAGAACTCAGCATCCTAGTCTGAGTTTGGGAACAAGAGAGATATCAATGAAGTTTCCTGAGGCGCCACTGTCAAGGAGAGCAGTGGTGTTGACAGTTTGTTTGGGTACTTGTAGTGAGACAGGGAAACGAAACACGTTTTCATTGGGCAAAGCTACAAGTACATGAGGGGAAGAAGACGTTGGGGCTTCTTCCCTTAGAGAAAATCCTTTACATCAAGGAGGGAAATCTCGGCGGGTTCATCATAATTGGCCCTCAGGGTCTGATGAATTTCTTTGTCTTTCCAACCCTTGGTTTGGAGTTGGTTGACATAGATGTCAAGTGAGTTTACAGATGGTTGAGCAGGTGCTTCCCTTGGAACATCAGGTTTCTTAGATGGGCGGGTGGGGATGGAGCGAATGTTCTGAGAGGGCACGGTGGTGAACGTTTTACAGTTCTGGGCATTGTGTCCAGTCTTTTGGCATCTAAAGCATCGTCCTTCCTTAATGCACTTGGAACATTCTTCAGGAGTGAGTTTGGAGACCCGAATGGAATCTACGTCCATGGCGTTTGGGTCTCTGATGTGAGGGGTGGATTGAGGGATGAAGTGAGGAGCAGGAGGGATTGGGACATGGTTGACTTGGAGAGCACCCTTCCTGATTGCCTGCATGTGAGCTTTCTGGGTATGGAACTGCATGGATTTATTGATCCATGCGTTCAGATCTGTGGGAAGTTCACTCATGGATAGAACCATGTCTGTGATCTTTTGGTCGCATCCCATGGCAAAGTAGCCGATGAGCAACTGTTGGTCAATGATGCCAGACTTGGCGGTGGTTCCCAGGAAGTCCGAGATGTACTTCTGGAATCCGTCATTGATGGTATTGTCAGGCTCTCGAAAGGTAGTTTGGTGAATGTATGGAAGTTGGAGGCGGGCAGTAGCTTGGATGTCAATGGGGAAGAAGGTTTTCTTGAAGTTTTCGACTAGCTTGTCGAAAGTTTTGTCCTTTTCTTCGAAAAGTGGGTCGGCTAACCTGTTATACCAGGTTTTGGTGAAGGCGGCTGCTCTCTCCGTGGATAACATCTTGCTAAGGCAGGTGAAGACCTTGGTCAAGTCTTCGGCATAGAGTTTCTTGTTGATGATGAAATAGGCCTTCATGGCCTTGATCCATCTGACAGCGTCTACTGGTTTCCCGGAGAAGTCAACTGGCAAGGCAGCTCGGAGTTCAGTGGGTTTTTCCAAAGACATGGGTGGAGGTGATGGTGCAAAGAGACTAGGTGACTGGGATGGCAGGGGTGGCGATGGTGGTCTTGGGGTGGTCAAGGTCAGAGGTGCTTTGATGGCTGGGAGTGTTCGAGGGGCAGGCAAGGCTAGAGGACTCACAGGTGGTGCTGGGGAGTATGATGATCCTAGGACTTGGCGAGGGGATGGCTGTTGAACAGTGCCAAAATATAACTCCGAGCGTGCCCTTTCCAACTCCGGTACAACTCCGGAGCAATCTATTTCTTTTCTCCTCATCTCTGATATCTCGAATAGCTATCTCTCTACCCGAATCGTACGACTTTCTACAAGTCGTACGATACTCCCAAAGCGACTACCTTCTATCATACGATTTCCTTTTCTTCACTCAATGTTACCTTTCCTAGTCCGCTTGTTCGCTTGACTCCGGACCGGAGTTAGCCGGAGTTAAGCGCGATCGCACCTTCGACGCTATTTAAGCCTCGGACTCACATCCACTCACCTCAGTTGTGCTTACCTTTGTGGGCATAGACTGAGGTGAGACCTTTTGATATCTACTATACATACTCTTAGCTAACCTACCATAGTTTGGGCAATCCTTGCCCTTGTTTAGGTGAATATCACAGTTGTGCTTACCTTTGTGGGCATAGACTGAGTTTGGGCAATCCTTGCCCTTGTTTAGTACATCTGACAAACAGGTCTTTGTTCGTCGTCGTCTTCTGGAACGTGGTAAGCACGACAAAGGGCTTAGTCTCTATGAGAAATGTTTGCTAGTGAGGTGTCCTGCTCCTAGATAGGAGGGACAAGGGAGATACTTGATCTTTTGATACATGAAGTGTACCTAGGCGAGGACAAAGGTTGACCGTTACTTGTTTGATGGAGGACACTCACGAAGAGGTATGACAACGTCGTCAAAGAGTTCTCAAGGGGTCTTGCAAGGTGTGACACGAGATGTACACTTGTATTGTGTAGATCAAGTATGAGTACATCAAGTGTCTATTCTACGTATTTATACAAACGAGACGTGCAGCTTTGGAAGAACATAGAACATGATGGAAGGTTGGAACACTAAGCCGGTGCGAGAGAACTGGACTGCAGAGAAGGGCTGTCCAAAACAGGAACAAGAAGTATAGCAAAGTGAAACAGGAACGAAAGCAAAACAGGAACTTGAGGGTGAGAACCTGTGTGAAGTGATGCATCACTGGTTATACAACAAGAAAGAGGTACGATCAAGTACAATGAGGGAATGCTCATTGCGTTCAGTGAGAATCATAGGAAGGATGAAGAACGAGATATGGCGAGTGAGAAGAAGGACGTGACGATAGAGCGAAAGAATTGTAACACAAGGTACTGGTGCACGGAGGCCCAGATGACTAGTCCCAAGGCACAACCAAGGGAAGTCCAAGGACAAGGTACCGACGCACGGAGGCTCAGTGTGGACAAGGAGGTGAAGGGCTGGTACCTTCGGATGAGGAGCAAGGAGGGAACCCGAGTGTATTGTGAATACAATTGAGGAGGTCTAAGCTAAGGTACAATGGCTGGCGAGTACGGTATATATACCCTATGATGACTAAGCTGTGGAAGGTCATGGAACGTCAAGGAACAAGTGACAAAGCGAAAAGGTAAGCAAGAATGAGTAAGTGGAGCTGATGGCATCAATGAGGCTATGTGAAGGAGTAAGCATGATGACAAAGGAAGTGGAAGGTTGTAGAATGATGTGGAAGGGAATGAGTCATCATGATGACGAGAGACGTGTCCGTGCATGAACAAGACAAAGATCAAGGCAAAGAACAAGGAGAAAAGAGAGAAAACGTAACATTACCCCCTTTCTACATCTGAATCCATGACAAAGAACCAATCAAAAGTCCAGAGAGCTGAAGACAGGAGATCCATCAATGTTGTCATATGCTGCAGCGTCAAGGGAGGTGTCACCTGGGAAGGGAGACCTGGAGTAATGAGAGTGATGATAATTTCCCAATCCGGTTCTAATGTGAGGGCGAGCAGGTGGGACTGCACGAGCTTGGTAAGGCGTAGTGCCTCGGCGGCCTCTGGAGGCGACCTGGAAGCGAGTAGAACAAGATGAGGAGCTTGTGGATGGGGGAGAGATGGCCGGGGCAGGAAAGAGCCAAGGGCATCGTTCCTGAATATGATGGCCTCTGAGGTAGACAGGGCAGACGGGGCAGCGGGAGACGGTGTGACCAGGGTGAAATCTGCGACACTTGGGGCATTGGTACAATTGGCAATCCTTTTGCAAATGGAATAGGTGACAACACATGAAGCAAGCTTCATGGTAACAGGGATGACTAGGAGGGAGAGGAGACACTCTGTTGTTGCCAGTCCAGTAGCGATCTGTATGCTCAAGGACTTCGAGTTCATCAGGGAGTAGGGGGGATGAGGACGTGAAGGGAGCCAGTAGAGCGAGAGCATGGACTAGCTCTTGGTTGTATCGATCAATGTCACCAAGGAATTCACCAAAGGTAAACTGGTGGGCAAGGACATGGAATGCCCCAAGGGCATTGCAGTGGGCATCGACAAGGTATCTAGTGGCAAGGCGTGCAGTGGGAATAGCGTCAAGTTCTCTGATGGTCTGGTCCATGGTAGTGAGGTACAAGTAGAGGCGTTGCAGGGCATGCAAAGGTGAACCAAAGTCAAGGTGGTTGCCAAGGACAAGTTGTAGATGAGGATTTGAAAGGTGGTAATTCACATTGTGAATATAGTCAACGTTAGGGGTGCCGTCCCGAAGGCGGCTGGCATAGATGGGGGAGTCTACGGATTCAATTACGGGAAGGTTGTCCAAGGATGACATATGTTCTGGGGATGGGAAACGAGGTGTGGGACAAGGCAAATTAGGATTGACGTCAGTGTATGACAATGCGTAGAGGTTGGAGTATGTGTCAGTTAAGGACATTGGATCTTGACGATATGACCCTGACTTGCCCTTTCGGGTACCAATCCCTATCATACCCAACCCAGACACACAGCTTTATCATGTTCGAGTCAATTGGCAAGGATTGCTACCCAATCCCAGATCCATCTCCCCTTCTAATGCCTCCATGGCTGACATTACCACCACTTTCATTGATATTCCGGCATCCCCCACTGTCACCTCTCCGCACCCCCTCCCCATTCGAGTTGCTGAACTAGAGATTGATCTCACTGACGTAGAAAGGGGGCCAGCTCTAATCAATCACACTGATGATGACTTGGCAGATGACGATAATGCCGGGAGTGAAACAGGAGCGTCAGTCTGTGACTGACCACAACCGGGCCTACCTGATCCAAGGAAGTATGGAGACTTCTTGCGTACTAAGGGGGTAATGTTACAATTTGTCTATCAAGACATGCAAGAGATGTGGGCTGGTGGTCTGTTCTTTTCTTTATCTTTCGTTGTCATGTTGCTCTATTGGCGTTTCACCTGATTGGGCTATTGTCCATTTGAATAGTTGTTTCGTTGACAGCCATCAAGGGCTGTGTTTCCCTTGTTCTCATTTTGGTTTCTATCTTCTTGATCTATTCTCGATGACCAATCATATAATTCTTCCTACATCACACCACTTCCCTTTCCCAGAGTTGCTGCGCATTCCATCTACTATATAAACTGTCATCTCGAATACATGTACTCTAAGCTAGATCTTACCTTTATAACAATCAACTCTCTTGACTCCGAACTCTTGGGCTGCTAGCTTTGCCCATCAATTCTGCTCTGTTCATACATTGCAGCGAATAAGTCTTAGGACTTCTTGAAACCTCGACCAAGCTACCAAAGGTCTATGTTAAGGCCCTACCCGGGACTAAACGTAACACCCCTGTAACAGATCAAATCCTGTGCCAAACAAGTAGTATGCATATGGTTAACATTGAAATCAAGCTACGCTGTCATCATCCTCATCGCTCTCGCCCATGGTCTCATCGTGATCTACAAACTGAGCTGGTACTGTCCCTGGAGTACGGTCTATGATTCCCCAATTTTTGCGGGTGTGAATGAGTCCGACCACCGCCTCAAGACTGCGCACATCCATGACAATACCTGATGTACGACGTGATGTCATATACACGTTTGTTTCAGATGCCAATCCACCAGTAGTATTCCATGGGATGATGAGTGCGAGAATAAGTGTTTTGCCGCTGAGACTTTTCCAGTATATGTTGTCCGGTAGCGCAACGACAAAAATCTTGCTGAGATCACCATAACCGATGTGATCAACTTCGTTTCCTGAGCGCGTCCCATACACGACATGGTACTGTCAATAGGTCAGAGATCAGCTGCAATTGCCCATGAAGAATCGTCTTGGCTTGCCTTGATATAACAATTTCTCCGTACCATCGCTCCATATCTTTGGCAAGTTGATTTGGTTCGAAAATGGTCACCACCATTGCGGATGCGTAGCTTTCCTGCATGATAGGTCGGAGCTGGTAAACGATGGGTGGTTTCAGGAAGGTGGCCACCAATTACTGAAGAGATGTAGATAGCAATCTTGTGCTGTAGTCCTGGGTCCATGGCAAGGATCCTTTTGTATGGAGGGTGTAGAATATGGTCTGGATCTGTAGATTTTGTTAGCAGGACCAAAGAGGTTGATAAAAAAAATTTGTACACCCATTGACAAGATGTTCATACCCAATTGGGCCATTAACCACCAGTTTATTGAACGACGATAACTCATTCTCAAGCTCATAGCGCACCATCAGTTGCTCCTAACATATTTAATTCAATAGGTTCTTGTTGATGTTGCTCCAGGGCTGGCTGCGAGAGTGAAGATTGCGCTGGAGCAGACCACAATACCGCTCCATAAAGAAAGTCCATGTAGCCCAAACTGGCCCGCAGTCCCGGATGCCTTGTGCCAGATGAAGGAGGCCATGAATGGTCAACGTGCATGTCGACAACTGTTCGGATTGATATTGGTAGTAGTACCTGTGGACCACAGTATGAGTTCGGTGTGGGCTTCAGCTCAAATTCCACTCTACGTACTTTTCATACTTGCGTATCCATTGAATAAGTCGGCTTTTAATATCATCAACCTGTTCATCGGCAATCTCAAATTGTAGCATTATCTTCATGACGTTCCCAAGCTCGCACATATGGTCATAGTACTTTTTCTTGATGAAACGACCCTCCAATAGCTTTGGAGCCAGGTAGACAAACCAAAAGCACCATGATTCAGCGGTGAAGAGTGAGCGATCTGAGGCAATGTTACTGAGCACACGGACGAATGATGCAGGAATGTGCTGAACTGCAGCTGCTGTCTCACTGCCAATCTCTTTCCAGATATGTGGTTGAATTTCGTATGCTTCATGTCCAGCATCCAAGCCCTTGAACTGGGCAGTCCAAAGGTCGACGAGATTTAGGATGACGTTTTCCAGGAGGAGGTGGAACCACTCCCACAGCAAGCAATGAGCATAGTTGAGCAACCCCACACGGCAAGTGCCAGGTAAGCCCTTGATGCCAGTCTTCTTTGCGATTCGCTCTTTCTCTGCTTTTGTTGATACCTCAGAGATTTGTTCCGCAACAGCTATAAAATCCTCGTGTTTACGAAGTGGGAGATTGGATGGATCCCATTTGACACATTCGCTAGCGTTGTGAATATTTCTTGGTGGAGAGAGTGGTACATAGTACGTGCGTCCTTCACCATGCACAGCCTTGATCTTGCATGACCGGCAAGGGAACATGGCGTTGTGACCTTTAATATTGAGGAACTTTTCAATAGCGAGGATGTCCCCAAGCTTGAATAGGTTATATGCTCGAAGGTCGAAAACAGACTTGGTCGTCACATCAAAGCTTGGTATGCCATGTGCAAGTTCTACCAACTCGTCGTCAAGTGGAGATAGGAAGGACGCAATGTCCTTTGGCTGACAAGAACCAGGAATGACACCGACACACAGAAGATTCTCAAGACGTGTCCGAAAGCGAGGAGGGAGATTGTAGTTCTGCAGAATTATTGGTGTAGCGCAAGGCCCTTTGTGACGGAATCCACGAAGTAAATAGCTATCGGTACACAGTGAGAGTGCGATATCATGAGGGCCAGAGAAGTATCGATATGGGAGTTTTTTGCCATCCACAACGACATGGTGCCGAAGGAGAGTTTGGTAGTGAGTGGAATCAAAGATGTCGCGAATTTTGGAACGATGGGGCTGAAAGTTGTTACGATAAGACATCTTCGCTGCCATTTGCTCACTCTGGAAAAATCCTTGGAGTCGGGGGATAAGAGGAAAGTAGGTGAATTGTGCGTGAGGTTGACCATTCGCTCGATAGTGCGGCTGATTATAGAAGGGACATGTTTGGTAGTAAAGATATTTTCGGGTATATGCAGCACAAGAGTTTTGACAGCAGTCGTAAATTGATGGTTTGATTCCAGTGAGGGTACCCATTCGACGAAAAATAACAAATGGCGAGGCAATTTTGGTCTTGTGCTGGAACATGAAGCGCAGGTTATTGAATGTTCGTCGGGTCATGTTACTTGTCATGATTAGGTTGAACGCCCGAATATTGTCACGATCTTCATCAGAAAGAACATAGTCTCCTGTATTTTGGGGTAAATCGGCTCTGGATTCCGGGAGATAGTGAAAACTTATGGGTTAAGAAAAGTTCACCTTCATGCTCAACACTGACGAATGTATCATCCATGATGTCATCTTCATCAAACAAGTCAGCTGATGAGTCGGATTGAATCTCTTGATGCTCTACGTCGAACCCATCACCGTCCGACTCTGATAGGCCACCCTTACTATCACTCGATGGTTCATCAGCAATGCTTGATTCACAGCCTGAATTCAGATTCTGGAAAAGAGGTATATTGTAGCCATCATCATCCGAGGCTATTGAGGCATTAAG
>JBBPUD010000643.1:0-12953 GCA_038094475.1 Phylloporus aff. rhodophaeus
TTTTGACTACCAATAGTGTAGACAAAGTCTAACAAAGTGTTGTGTAAGCAAAGTCTACCAAAAGTGTAATGAGGATGCAGCCAAACAGTTGTCTACACAAAGTGTAGCAAATGTGGCGCATTTTTGACTACCAATAGTGTAGACAAAGGTGGACAAACAAAGAAGTGGCCAAAGTGTAGTGAAAATGTAGTGCAATTAGCTAAAGTGCGGTGTATTAGCACTTTTGGTAGTGTTGCTAAGTTTGTGTTACACTGCCACTGCATCCAGAATTTGTTGAAGTCTAAAAAGGCAAAAAACGCGATTTAGTGGACACCATTTTTCACGCCTCTTGCGCCCCATGGCCAACATGACCAAACAAATGGCTGAGCCCTATATATGGGGGTGGACACAACAACTACACTTGGTAGTCGAGTCAAGCTTTTGCAACACTTATTGTTGCACATCCAATGAATGGTCTAAGATGCTACCTAATGATGACAATTGATCATTTGACTCGTTAGTAGTGAGATCACTTTGGTTGTCGCTACACTAGTGTTCGACTAGACTTGAATGGGGTTATTGATGGGTAATGCTGTATCAATGAATGGTCCCCTGACCTTTCTGACGAGCTAGACTGATCATTTAGCTTGTTGGTTAGCTAGACCACTTTGCTACAAGGTATTACCTTGATCTACCTAGCGGAGGCTTGATGTACAAGTTGAAGTTGTAGTGTTTCAATCACCCCCAAGGGTGGGCTCTGGGGGAATGTATTGGCGAGTTGACCTGATTAAAGGACCATTTGCTGTCGAGCATCACCAATGAATGGTCAGTGAAGCTACCTCATGAACAACCTTGATCAGTTGGCTCATTCGGTAGTGAGATCACTTTGCTCATGCTCTAGCTTGGAATTTTGCTAGATTACTGGGATACTATAGATGAAAGCTATACCAATGAATGGTCCCCTGACCTGATTGACAGACATGCTTGACTGATCTCTTCAGTCTGTTAGTCAGCTAGACCACTTTGCTACCGAGCTCTTGTCTTGCAATTCTGGTATATGGTCGACTCGCTATTTCCATTCCTTTCTCCTTCCTTTCTGACTGGGTCTACATTAGCAATAGAATGCACCACCAATGAATGGTCTAGAAAGCTATCTGATGACGAAATGTGATCGTTTGAGTCATCGATAGTGAGACCACTTTGCTCGTGCTCTCTGCTCGTGTTTTCCTAGAATAGCTGCTTGTCCTGGGTGATTTCAACAATACCAATGAATGGTCCCGTGATGCTCTGATGATGCTAGGCTGATCTACTGGCACATCTTATGCTAGACCGCTTTGCTATTCGTTGACATCTAGACAAGTCAGCTCCTCAGATCATGAAGGGCTCACCCATCCTGCTAGGTTGACACAAAGTCTAGAATATGCATCTCCAATGAATGGTCTAAGAAGCTATTGGCTTGGCCGGTAGTGAGATCACTTTGCTTGAGCATTCTGCTAGTGTTTTCCTAAGTGACTGCCGGTCATAGGAAATTTATTGATACCAATGAATGGTCCCCTGATGCTGTTTAAAGCTAGACCACTTTGCTATTCATATAGATTCGACCAAGGCTCAGTCTAGGATGAAGTTCTGGTCATGGGATGCACCACCAATGAATGGTCTAGGAAGCTACTCAATGATGATGATTGATCATTTGACTCGTTGGTAGTGTCGATCGCTTTGCTCGTGCTCTTTGCCAGTGATGGGTTGTTAGACAAAGTTGTTGATACCATATTTGAATGATTTTTCCTATCTTGGTGAACAAACTAGACATGCATTTGTTGCTAATGATTCCACTGTTACTATGCATGGACCAGGCACTGTTATCATCCAACAAATTATCAATGATCGATGTATTCCTATTATGGTGAAAGGAGTTTGGTATGCCCCTCATTCAGCACACTGACTTTTATCCGTTTTCATGCTTACTGCCTTCAGCTATAAGTATGAAATTTCAGGGAGATTTACTAGGATTTGGGATAATTGTGGTTGTTTGGTGATACAGGCCTCTGCCTTATCTTCCTCAAACAACCTTCATTGGTTTTAGTCATATCAGATTACTCCGATATTAGTAGGCCTTGTTACCATGCTGGTGACACTTTCTTCTTATGACCTCTGGCATTATCGTTTTGGCCATCCATCTCAAAATTCTATCTGTCATGTCCAGACTCATGTCTCAGGCTTTCCAGATCTTTCCATCCCTACATCATTTTCTGTTTGCAAAGGATGTTTTTTGGGCAAAATGCATGATTGATCCTATCCCTCTTCTGATAAATATGCTACTTGACCTCTTGCTTTGATTCACACTGATCTCATCGGTCCTATGCTGATTGAACCTCATTCTCATGCCACTATATCCTTACCTTTATTGATAACTACTCTGGCTTTGCTTCTCTTGCTTTCCTTCATGATAAGGCCTTTGCCCATTAACATTTTATTTCTGTTGTCTCTTGGGCTGAGAATCTTTCTGGCCACATGCTTCTCTCTGTTCATTCAGATTGTAGTGGGGAGTTTATGGGTCGTAACATCAGCAGAATGATGTGCATCTTGAGTGGTCTTGGTAGTCTTGTTCAAGACCACTAAGACCACTCAGATGAAAAAGACTGAAAAGTCAGGCTACTTAAAAAAGTTATGTCCTTTCTTGAAAAAAAGTGTCTAAGTTAGTGAAGACATATAGTAAGACAATTAAGTTGCTTGGGCAAGGCATGCTCAAGTCCATCATTCAAGTTGTCCCAAGCCTACTAGTATTTCAAGCACCCAATTAAGTTCAAGAACAAGATGGATTTAGATCTACTAGTGCTAGTAGAGTACTAATGACACTATGTATCTAGGACTGAGATTGAACTCTGGAATGATGACTGCTCTAACTAGCATACAGTACAGAGGTTGAACTCGAAAGAATTTTCAGAAAGACAAATGACTTGTCAGCTGAGTGGCAGTGAATGAGATAAGTCAACAGAAGATTGAGCTCCTAAATATAAAAGCAGTTGAAGACCTGATTGGAGGTTGAGCTCCAAAACACGAAAGCTACATATAATCAATCATGCAGCAATGATATCAAATTCCCCTTGGGCATTCTCATCTTCATCCATATCCTCAGGTTCTCCTTGGGCATCCTCATCTTTGTGCATATCATCTGTAAACCCCAATGAGCACAGACATCAATTTTCATGTTTTGCAGCTTTAACAGCTCAAATCACTGCTATATTCTGGACCTTCAGACATATCCCTTTCTTGGACATCATCCATAGAATGAGGATCAATTTCCTTGGCATACGCATACACAGCCTCAGACTTGTTCAAGTGGCCTTCATCGTCAGTCCCAATATTTGAGGATGCCTCAATTCTAGCCTGTTCATCATCATCATCATCATCTAGTGAGGTCCCATTAGAGGTGTTTGCACCAGCACACTTTATTTTCAGGTATGCACATGCAGCATTGATCACCTCATCCACTTTCTGGGCTTTGAGGTGGGCCACTGACTTTGCATATCTTTTGGAGCTTTTGTCCCAAGCTTGCTCAGAGAATTTGTATTTTGTGGTGTCAAGATTGCCAGTCTCCCAGAGGATGAGTGCACGTTTAACCTAATCAAGTATTAAGTAAGCATTTGACAACTATGCACCGCTGTCATCACCAAAACTAGCGTGCCACAAGGAGGAGTATAGTTCACAAGGAGATCATACTTTGGAAAATTGACACAAGAGGTGTCTCTCAAGTAAGTGGTGAGTGTCTGCAGAATAAGGGGCCCATGGAATGCATGCTTGACCTGGTGCAAGTAAATCAGCCTACAATTGTCTGTAACAACTCAAATAATGAGATACACACTGCCCAAGCATCCTAATCACCGGGGATTCATTTGTACTTACCATACACCCACAATAGTGTTGGGCCAAGTAGTGGTGCGATGTAGGCCTTGCGCTCTTCACGGCTTGCAAACTTTGGGTCACTTGCCCATATATTCTTTATAGCATCAAGTGCAGCAGTGACTGTGTGGAAATTAAGGATAAGCAGTGATGAATGAAAGCCAAAAGAGCTTGCACCCCCACACCCATTGTTGTGAGCTTGATGAAATGGAGATGAGCCACCATTGAATGTTGTTGCACAACAGTGCCCAGTTGTTGCAGTTGATAGGAAGGAAATAATGTGGGAGTGGTAAAAATGGGATAGGAAGATCAACATTGTTTGAATTCAGAAAATGATCTGAGTCCTGAAGTACATACCAACACCAATTAGTACTCTCAACATTAGGGTAATTTGGGACAAACTATCTGGGAACTGGAAATAGAAGCTTTGATGATTTCACCAATCATTTGTGTGAAGGAGCTGTATTCTTTTGGAATCAAAACAGAAAACTCAATGGGCTAGTAGATCCACACAGAAGTCAGTTACAAATTAAAAAGAAGATTTAGTTTGCACACCACAGATGTGACTACCAGACTTTTTGGGAGACAGCTAGCAAAGTATACAGACATCAAGAGCAGTTCCAAAAATGCCTTGTCCCATGAGTGTGTATTGACTAATGGGCAAATAATGACTGTCTGGGTCAACTGGATGGCCATGGTATATTTGTTATGAGCTGGATGTTGGGCTTGAAAGTTAACAATGTTGAACCTCAAGGTCTCAACATTTGCTTGAAGTGTGATTCAAATGCACATGACCCAACGAGTCTCAGCATCTGGCCCACCTAGACACTTCAAGCTTTAGGACTTACGCTCAAGCTCAAGATATGGTTCTCATATATTTGACTCCACTTGGAACATCTAGAACACAAGCACTTTTGGCATTGAATAGCAGTGATTGATCTTGATGCTGCAGTCCTCAAAGTTGGTAGATAGAGAAAGTAAGTAAAAGATATATCTGGTCCATTTACATAGCTCTCTCATATTTCCAGTATTTCAATACTTAAATGATAACTGGAATTCTGTGGTCTGCACTGTGTATCCTGCAGCAGATGATTTCTCAATGCCTCTCATTTTGGAGTATTGTTGAGTGGCCTTGCATTGCAAGTCCAAATGCCATAAGAGACTTATGTACTAGTACTTGCTTGAATGTATATGTATTCTATATTATCTCCTGTGCTGTTTGTTTTTGACCACATCACAGATAGCTTAGTGAATAAGGATATTTGTCTTCCACTCCCAACAAATGATGTGCACAATGTTGATGATGTTGATGACATGGCAATGGTCATGGACATTGATTATTTGCCATCAACCTTAGAGATCTCTGGATTGCCTCTGATATTGGCCATGAATGAAACACCATCAGCTCTATTCTCTACTATGGAGCATGAAGAATTCTGATATGCTGAGCTCTGGGAACCTGAATTTCAGCAGAGTATACACAACATTTTGTGTTATTGCTCTCAGGATCTTTTTGATGATCTCCAAACTTCATTGGCCAATGGTATGTTTGTAGGAGATCTGGTCATCCTCCTTCCCCCTGCTGAAGAGCTCCCAGACCATGATATTTCAGAACATGAGAAGTGTGAGTTGTTCATCCTCCAATCTTTGTTCTCCTGTTAAAGACCTCTTGATCTAGATGAAACAGTGATCCCAGTCAACAAAAGGCTTAGGGTTGCCTCCCCAAGTGATATGTACTTCCCCTGGCCCACAAGAGTGATGAGGAGAATCTATGCTATACAATGCAGTAACTGCATGGGTAAACCCATGGGTTCACAACATCAATCTGTACCCTACCCACACCAAACCCATACCCATGATTAGCATAAGGGATTAGAGCTTACTGTAGTTAATTTCACTGGTCCCACCTGTAGGACTATAGACTATTGTTGCCAACTGTTGAACCTGGGCACTGTGACTATGTAACTGGCTGTAAGTTGCCAAGTCACTGTTGTCACACTGTAGTTATGTCATGTTGTCATCTGTGTTACTGTATTGCTGTAATATTATGTAAATTACTATTACCACTATTACAAAAACTGTGTTTTGCAGATGTAGCACATCTGCCACCACTGTGCTGGCAACAAAGATAACAAGGTAAGGGTATGCAATAGCACACCCACACCCACAACCACAGTGCCGACAAGCACACCTGTCTCCATCACCCCGATCACTATGATGATGGTGGGGGTGATGGTACACAACAGCGCACCTACCACCATAGTGCTGATGATAAGTGTGTAGGGGTAAAACGGAAAACTACCAAAGGAGCACACAACAGGATGCCAGCAGAGGTGGCACATGACACCTCCACTACTATGATGAAGATGGCAGTGGCAGGGACCACAAAGTATTGCAGCCACATTCCCAATGCAGTAAGAACAGCAAGGATACAACCATATGCTGACACCACAACTACTGTCATGAAAACAGCAGCAGCAAGGGTAATGAGGCAGCATGGCCACATCCACCACCCCCAGGACAGCAAGGGGACCCCCACCATGGCAACAGCTGCCTGCCAACCACAACTCAATGATGTGGATAGTAAGGAGGTGCAATAGCACCACCACACGCACTACTGCAACAAAGTGGCAAGTGCATCCGCATACTCCATATGGTGATGATGGCAGGGTGGTTACAATGCTCCCACTACAATGACAATGATGAGGGCAGGGGCATGCAACGGCACTCCCATTGTCACAAGTAATAGTGGTGAGGGCAGTGAGGGTGAGGGTGAGCATGAGCTTACACTATGTATTAGGTAGTATTTAATATATTCATTTTATTTACTGATTGAATGTCCAAATATCTGAATGTTTGAATGTTTAAATATCTGAGTGTCTGGATATCTGAGTATCTGAATATCTGAATGTCTGAATGTCTGAATGTTTGAATATCTAAGTATCTGAGTATCTGAATGTCTGAATATCTGAATGTCTGCATGTCTGAATGTTTGAATATTTGAGTATCTGAATGTCTGAATACCTGGATGCCTAACTATCTATGTAAATGTCCAAGTGTCTAAATGTTTGAATGTGTGAGTATCTGAGTGTTCAATTTTCTGAAAATGTCCAAGTACAGTATCTAAGTATCTGAATACCTGAGTGTCTAAATGCCAATGTGTCTGAGTGCCTAAGTGTCTAAATATCATCTAAGTATTTAAATATATGAAAATGTCTGAGTATCTGAGTGTCTAAGTGTCTAAATATCTCAAAGTGTCTAAGTGTCTAAATGTCTAAATATTTAAGTGTCTGGATATCTGAGTATCTGAGTATCTAAGCATCTGAGTAATTGATGGCTCTGTGTTATAAAATATCTAAGTGTCTATACTGTAAAGCATTCAAGTATCTATGTATTTGAGTATCTGATATATCTGCATTATAGGGTAACTGAGTATTTAAATATCTAACAATCTATGTTATAAAATTCCCAAGTATATGAGTATTGAAAAAACTAAGCTATGTACCATGTTCCTGTATTTCTTATAGTATAGGCTATTGAAGAAACAAGTTTCTAGTTACCTAAAAGAATAAATGTTTAAAGTTCCAATAATCTAAATATATGATCTCAGATCATTCAGTTAAACAGAAAAGTTGTCAAGTTGCTGATGCACCACCAACGACAACAACATGGGCAAGGGCTGTACAACGGTGCACCACCACCATGCAATGACGACTGTGAGGCAGCACAACAGCTTGCCCACCACCACCACCTATGACAATGATGAGGGTGAGGGCTGTGCAATAGCACACCACCACAACATGACAATGACTGTAAGGCAGCACAGTGACCTGCCCACCACTACCACCACCACTGATAAGGAGGAAAAGGTGGCATAATGGCTTGCCCACCATCACCACTACTGACGACAATGTGGGTGAGGGCTGCACAATGGCACACCACCACCATCCAATGATGGCTGTGAGGCAGCACATTGGCTTGCCCATCACCACCACTGTCCAGCAACTCAGTTACCATTTTATACTACCTGACTGAACCCATGTTCGTGTTACCTGGCCTGATGACGACATGGGTAGTGTTTGAAAGTCCAGTCCTAAGACTGCAAAAAGACCACAACTGGACCAGACTAAACCATTTAGGATCAGTCCTAAATAGTCTAGTCCATCTGGATTTAAAAAAAAACAGTCCAATCTTTTTAACTTTTGAGAAAATAAAAGACTGACAAAAGACCAGTCCAGACCAGTTATTTTTAGGACCGGATTTGGACCCAAAATAAACCCCATTAGTCTGCACATCTCCAAATATATTCAGGATTTTATCTATTTTCCTTGAATTTACACAGTCCAGACAAGATTTGTACTATCTAAAATGACATCCAGTCCAAAAATAGCTGTATCTCCGGACTCCGTGGACAGGTCTCTATGACCAAGGGACTAATAGAAAGCCAGAAGTGTGCTCTAAAGTCCAGCCTACATGTACAAAGCCTGATTTGGACCGCTTTAGGTCATAAATAATCAGTCTTTCATAAGACCGGTCTAGACTAGTCTTGGACTGATGTAAGACCATTTAGGACTAGTCCTAAATGGTTTAGTCTTAGTCTGGACTAAATCTGGATTGAAAAAGACCAGACCAAACTGGACTTTTAAACACTAGACATGGGCAAGGGCTGTACAACAGCACACCACCACACAACAATGGTGCACCACCACACAACAATGGTGCACCACCACACAACAATGGTGCACCACCACACAACAATGGTGCACCACCACCATGCAATAACAATGACGACAAGGTGGTGTAATGGCTTCCCCACCACCATCACTGATGACATTGTGGGTGAGGGCTGTGCAATGGCGCACCACCACAATGTGAGGATGGCTGTGTAATGGCTTGTCCATTACCACCACCACCACCACTGACAACAACAACAACAACAACATGGGCAAGGGCTGCACAATGGCATACCACCACCATGCAATGACAATGGCAAGGTGGCACAACAGCTCACCTACCACCACCACTAAAGCAGTTCAAATCAGGCTTTGGACATGCAGGCCAGACTTTAGAGCACACTTCTGGCTTTCTATCAGTCCCTTGGTCATAGAGATCCATCCACAGAGTCTGGAGATACAGCTATTTTTTGACTGGATGTCATTGTAAATGGCACTGTGTAAATTCAAGGAAAATAGATAAAATCCTGAAAATATTTGAAGATATGTGGACTAATGGGGTTCATTTGGGGTCCAAATCTGGTCCTAAAAAAGACCAGTCCAGACCAGTTTTTTGTTAGTCTTTTATTTTCTCAAAAGTCAAAAAGACTGGACTATTTAGGACTGGTCCTAAAAGGTTTAGTCTGGTCCAGTTGCAGTCTTTTTGTAGTCTTAGGACCGGACTTTCAAATACTAGTTGGTGGTGGGTGCTGTTGCACTGCACTCGCCCTCTTCATTATTGTGGTTGGCATGTTGTTGTGGCCCCCTTGTCCCTGTTGTTGCACTCGTTGTGGCGTTATCACCCTTGTCGTGGTGGTGGGTACCATTGCATTGTGGCCACTGTCCTTGTCATTGGTAGGTTGTTGTGCAGTTTGCCAACATGATGGTAGTTGTGGATGCCCTGTTGTGCGGCCCTCAAACCCTCCATGGTGGTAGTTGCCATTGCACTGCACTTAACCTTGTTGTTGTTGTCTGGATGGTGGTATGCTGCTGTGTTCCCTTTGCCATTGGTGCCAACGTGGCAACAGTGATAGGCAGGTGCATTGTTGCACTGCTCTCACTTCCCCATGTTGGCAATCGTCATTTGGTGGGCATGCCATTGTGCTGTCATTGTCATTGTCTTGTTATCTTGTGGGCAGTGCATGCTGCACACTGCCCCCTCTTGCTGTCATCCTGCAGGTGGTGACATGTGCTATCAGGCTGTTTCACCATTGTTGCAGTGTTGGTGGTAGATGCACAGTTGTGCCATCCTCACTCTCCATGTTATCACCATCTGAGAGAGGCATATCGCTGTGGATGCTTGGCATGCCATTGCCTTGTGGTGGTTGGTGTGCCCCCTCGCCATCTTTGTCGCGGTGATGGCATGGTGGTATGTGCTCCATTGTCACTTCATTGGTGGCATGTTGTTGCACAGTGAGGACACATTTGTGCTGCCCTCACCCTCCATGTCGTTGCATCCACCACTGTCACCATCCTTGTTGTGGTGGTGGCACACTGTTGTACTGCCATTACTGTTGTTGCTGTCAGCATGGTAGTGGCCATGGTGAGGTGACAACACTGAGGAGGGAGGTATGGGTACATGCACAAGGAGAAGGTCAGGGCATGAGCAACTGAGCATGGGGGCAGGTGTGTACATATGAGAGGACAGGCTGGTATGGAGAATGGTGGCTGGCAGTGGTTGTAAGGCCTGTGAGGGATGGGTCTGGTGAGTCTGGTGAGATGACAACCAGGGGTACATTGGAGGCAAGTAGGAAACTATTGTAAGTACCATATAAGCAAAATGAAATCCAACCAGTCACATGATTCGTTCGATCAAAATTTTGCCAAGTCTATCATATTAGGAATTCATGTCTACACTTTTACTACACTAACTATGCTAATACACTGTGTAGTGGTTGTCCAACTCTGTAGCACTGTCAGACAATGCTGTTATGATGCATGTGACCCCTGGTGACACTATAATGGAGTTCATGGTCACTTGTTATCACTTGGTGTCTTTATTGGGTAATGACTTTCAGGTGTCTGTATTATGGCAGGTAAGTGACCCCAGACAGTAACAGTGAAGTTGTCAATGTACATCACATTATTTGTTCTTGTGTGTTTTCTATCTTCTTTATATACTGATGTGCTCCTTCTTCTCAACCATCATTCTCCTGTCCCAACTATCAAAACTAGAATAGAGGTAGCAGTGCCCAACTCAGAAGTGCTACTAGAGTAGAGACACAACTATATTCACCTGGAATAGGGGCAGCAATGCCCAACTAAGGTAAGGTAAATATGGTGACTAAGACAACAAAAGAAAACCCTCACCTCAGAAGTGCTACCAGAGTAGAGACACAGCTGAGGTGGAATTGAGAAAGTCAAAGGATTAAAAACATGTGCTCGCTTAACTCTGGAAAACTCTGGAATGGAGTAGGTGTTCCACATGTGAATAATAAAAGAATACAGCAACATGTGGTTGAAGCAGTTAGGAGTGCCACCACACTGCATGCACAAGGATATACTATACTATAATGGTAACAAATTAGTCCAGAAAGAGAAGGACAAAGATTTGAGAAGATCACTCCAGAGTTACCAGAGTTGAATTTTGACGCTGATACCCTTACCCATCATTGCCATTGTTATTGATGTTATCTGTTACGTTTTCTCTCTTTTCTCTTGTTCTTCGCCTTGATCTTTGCCTCGCTCGTGCACGGACACGTCTCTCGTCATCGTGATGACTCATTCCCTTCCACGTTGTTCTACGACCTTCCACTTCCTTCATCATCATGCTTACCCCTCCACATAGCCTCGCCGATGCCATCGGCTCCGCTTACTCATTCACGCTTACTTTCTTGCTTTGTCATTGTTCTTTGGCATTCCATGACCTTCCACGGCTTAGTCATCGTAGGGTATATATACCATACTCGCCAGCCGTTGTACCTTAGCTTAGACCTCCTCGATTGTACCACCAATACACTCGGGTTCCCTCCTTGCTCCTTGACCAAAGGTACCAGCCCTTCACCTCCTTGTCCACACCGAGCCTCCGTGCGTCGGTACTTTGTCCTTGGACTTCCCTTGGTTGCGCCTTGGGACTAGTCATTTGGGCCTCCGTGCGCCAGTACCTTGTCACCATCGAGCCTCTGCGTGTCGACTCCTTGAGACCTTGCTTCCGTCGAGGCTACGCTCGTTCCTACCCAGACTAAGCGTAACAAAAGGTCTAAGCTACTTTTTACGACTACCATCGCGTAGATCGTTACCACCATTCCCCCTCGTCCATCCACAGACCCCCGCTGGGGAATCCCCTGCAGCACCCCTGCCGAGAGCTCAGACTCGGAACCATAGGAGGAAGAAGACCTCTTCGCTTCTGACCACTCAGACACCGACATCCCTATCCCTCCGATAGAGGATACCACAGTTACCCTCACTGAATACTTCGATGAGGCCACATACTTGCCCCGAGCTCCCACTCCCCCGTCCCCCACCCCACTCCCACAGACTGGTAACATCTTCCAGTATCCTCCACGCATCCCATCCCCCGTCATGACTTCCTCTTTGAAATCCACGGAGCTCCGCCTTGCATCCCCCGAGGCCTTTGATGGAAGCTATGCGACCGCCATTCAGTGGTTGCAAACAGTCCGCTTCTATCTTCACGTCAACGAAAAGGTCTACGACACCGACTCCAAACAGATAGCCTTTGCGCTGTCTTACATGACTAAGGGCTCTGCGCTTGCATGGGCCAACAACTTCAGACGGGAGGCACTCTCCCATACTATGCCAAACCTCGGAACGTTCGCAACTTTCATCGCGAAGTTCAACAAAGCATTCGAACGCCAAGATGCCATTCGCGACACCATTAGGTGGCTGAGCGAGACCCGCATCGAGAAGAACAAGAAAGGGGATTGGACCCCCTCTCTTGACCACTACGTCCAAACCTTCCAGACCAAAATGGGTCTGGTGGGTATCTCCGACGACAATGTCCTCATTGGATACTTTGCCGATGCCCTTCCTACCCCCCTCACAGACAAGATCTTCGCCATGGAAACGGTCCCAAAAACCATCGACGCCTGGGTCGACAAGGCCCTCATGTTTCAAAAGAACTGGGAGCACGCTCGCTCCATCGCCGAGCACCAAAAGAAGTCCCATACCCCGTACCAGAACTTCTCCGGACACTCCTCCACCCGTACCACCAAGGATCCCAACGCCATGGACGTCGATGTCATCAAAGTTCCTAAGATGACCACCGAAGAAAGGAAGCGCTGCATCACAAAGAACCTATGCTTCCGATGCCGCAAGCCTGGGCACAGCTCGCAGAACTGCCCACACTTCTCCTCTTCTCCCCTCACAGATAGGCCGAAGAAGACTTTGGTCAAGAAGGTCGTA
>JBBPUD010000644.1:0-12942 GCA_038094475.1 Phylloporus aff. rhodophaeus
TATGTACACAGTGAGGTGAAGAAGGTTTGGAGCTCCGACACTCGGCATCCATGGAAGCCGAACTCACATTTCTCCAAAACAAATAGTGACATACAGAGAAAGTTCAATCTGTACAGGCCCTAAGTTAGATGATAGTACACTTGAATCAAGACTGACTAAGCACCCCGAGAAAAATAGCGCTCCCCACGGAAAAGTAGCGCGCTGATTTTTGGTGCAATCGGACCCTCATATATCTCCACTCCGTGTTTTCCTACCACTATTCACAGGACGGTGATGATGCGCAACACCACCATATATGATACGACGTTATAATCGCAACGACAGTGTCCAGAACGTGGCCGGGCACGTCCGCCTGACGATGCGCACACACGACCAGTCAGGTGAGATTTTGCTGACTCGTATCGGCACTCCTTGCGGTCACACCATAGACATGCGCACGACACAAAACATCAACTCCATCGCAAGAACTACTATGATATCACACAATTCCAGCCTTTTTTTGTGTAGTTTATTCCTTTTTCGCTTTTTTTTTGCTTTTCACAACACAAAGCACAGATCGAGGACGATGTCTGAACAGGGAGCGAACTAAAAGGGTGCGTTCAACTGACTTCCTTGAGCACCCATCGAGCTTCCTCTGGCAGGTTTGGCACGTATTTCTCGAGCTGAATCTGTTGACGAATGTGTCATAAGATATCTGTATAAACCCTAGAAAGATAAATAATACCGTGGTGCCGATCGTGCGATTGTTAAGGATCCAAACTTTAGATTTATCCGTAGTCGCAATGCTTGAAGAAAGAACAGAGGATGTCAGTCAAGGTGCCATGAGCTAGATACGAAACACACTGGTATATATTATCAGTGACCCAGAGAAGGGTCCACTTGTATCGACTCGAACCACCAACAACTTTGGTGTCAGAGTCTCTCTGCGAGATCAATCTCGTTCAGTTATGGATTCCATACATGTTCTATATAAACTACACATACCGGGTTCGCATAGGTTTGAGTTTCGAGGTTCTGAATAGTGGTCGAAGAGCCGCTACGGACATTTGGGATCTCCCACTGTCAAAAAAAAGTGATCATTCAATATCCAATCCTCGGCCGGTACAAATGCAAGCTGTCGATACATACCTGCAAGTCTGACCGAATTGGAGAAGCGGTGTTGGAAATGACATCCCCATAGGGGTTCAGAGGTTTGAGATCGGAAGCCAGCTGGGTCCACCGAGCGTTGAGGATTTCGTACGTCTTGGTGGGACTGTGAAGTGGCTCAAATTTGAATAGTTGAGCAGGGATGATGGTATCGTCGGAGACCTGTTTGATTGGCTTGATCACAATCTATGGTACCACGAATCGGTGAACCTTGATATCAGACAACAGACACCAATTACCGGGGACTCCTCTGCCACCTCAGTCAGAACCGTCCATACCTCCCCACGCTCCTCCTGGTCATTATTCAACCCAATGCTGGTTAAGAATGGTTGAGAACCGCAAGAAAGGCGGCCCTTGGAAAGGATGAGCACTCACGTGAAGTATCCTTCCGTAGCTTCTATGATATACCACACCCGTGGTCCTTCCACAATGACCGTCCCATTGGCTAGCTCTGTCTCCTTCTTTGTAAACGTAGTGTTGGTAAAATTGGGTTCAACGCTGAGCGTATAACCACCGTTGTGTGGTTTAATTGACCACTAAAAACAACCAATGAGGCGAGCAATGTACTCGGACGGAAATGAAAATTGTTACAGTTGCAAACGAGGGATCAGTAGTCTTTCGGTTGAGATAAACGGACGTAACGGGGCCGGGGCGGAGGGCAGTGGGGAAGGGTTTGGGGTCATCGTCCGCGGGAGTCTCGAGATAACAGACGATTTTGTATTGCCCGTCGAAGATCTCAGACATCGTTATCTTGAATGCAACGAGCGATTACAGGCTAGGGGGGGATCTTAACCACTATTCATTTTTAACAGTCAAGGATCTTGAGGGCAGGCCTACCACTCATAACGGAATCCAAGTATGATACGTACGATCGTTCGGAGACGCCTTCTGGATGAGAACTTGCACCTGCCAAGTGAGACGCCAGAAGAATAAGAGTAAAACGAAAGGACTACACCGTTACGTCAACTATCGCATACGAGCGTCCTTTTTCCCTTGGTTCGCCTGGGCCCTTCTCATCGCCGATGATGTTGTTTTGAATGTGAAATTCATCTGGGGTTGTACAGCGCACTGCTCAAATCCCCTGCAAGACATTGTCCGCAAAGTCTCGCATGTTACCACATATCGATATCTTTCAAAGAATACCCTCAACCACTGCTGATGAGATCTAGATCCTTACCTGATTGATGGCGTTGACCATGCCGATTTGAACATGGTCTCACTGAGCTTCTGATCGGTTAGGGGCTTAAGGCACCACCCGAGTAACTCGGTTGCGCCGGGTATGTTCCATTCCTCGTGTCCCAGTGGCATGCCGCAACACGACAGCTTGCAACGGCGAGCCTGTCTGTAGTAGTATTGTGGACGTGAAAGACATCCCTAGTCATTCGCACCAGCAGACTGGTTGAGGAGCAATGTACTTCAACGCTGCACAAGTTTCTGGGTCAACGCTTTTCGGACCGTCATGTGTACTCCACCATTTACTAGATATTGCATCCATTATACAAAATCTATTACAATTGTAAATATCCGCAAATTCAGTATACCAGCTCACCAAGTGGTTAGAGCAAACGGCTGAGGAAGACTCATTGAGTATGGTCCCAGATGGACTGGGCAAGTCGGGAGTCGAAGCGCATGCGTAGATAGCGCCAGGGAGTGCCGAGGACGTCGATGACATGCCGAAGAAGCTGCGCAAAGTGTCACAATGCGTCAGCGGACAAGTAGAGCAAGCAAAAGCAGCCTACTCACCAGACGAGGACAGCGGCCTGAATGGCGAAACGGCGGTAACAAACGACTCACATAGCACCAGTTACACGGACATGCCGAAATCACGCGCGCCAGCGAATTGAGTGCGCAACATCGCCAAACCGACCAAGTAGGGCACCTAGAGACAAAAGTCAGCCCACGCGAGTCAGAGCGCAAAACGGACGTACTACGCGATGTCCACAGCCTGTATAGCGCCAAAAGACCTCCCGAAAATGGCGATACCACGCGTGAAGTCGAAACGAACGCGCAATGTCGAGATGGAGGGCCAGGAGCGAAGAAAGGCGGGCGATGCGAGGTGAGAAGCGAAGAGGGTGACGAAATGCGCCAAACTGCTGCAGATGGTGACGATGGCGACAGGAGTGGGTGCTGAACGGATGGCGAAGCGAGCGACGCACATCCCGGCTCACAACGAGTCGAAACACAAACGCTAGCTGCGGACAAGCCAAGTCAGCGCAATTGCGACAAGCCAATGCAGACATACGTACCTGGGCCGCCCACCACGACCACTCTCTACGTCCTACATACCTCCCAAAAAACCGCGTCGATGTGGACGACTCAAGTCGGACCTGTGTGCATCATCAAGACGAGCACGGACTCTTCAAGCATATCGTATACAAACTATAGAGCCAGTAGAAGACTCAAGACGAGGGCAACATACCTGTGCATAGCCCAAGGAGCGCGAGCACGTGCATAGAGGCAAGTGTCAGCACAACGAGCGCAACGCAATACTTGAGACCCGTCATGTCGCATCGCCGTCATCATTGTCACGGACTTGCAGTAGAGGTGGATGAGCCTTTGCGCCTGCCTCACCCTCGCCATCGTCGCCGTTGGTGGTGATGGTGATGGCGCTGCTGCACCTACCTCGCCAGTCATTTTGGCCATGCAGAACTTGAACACGGTATTGTTGTCATTCGTGAGAGGTGAAGCAACCATGAAAGAGACAGACCTAGTAAGAACTAGCCAACTACGTAAGCCCAGGCTTACCAAAAACAAAGCCCGAGCCCTGGGCCCGGTGAAGGGGCCTTAGTGTGGCCACGTCTAGCTGCTAGCAGTACCGTGCCTTGTTGGTCGTGTTCGCGAGACCACGTCCTCCTTAGCAATTGTACTGGGGTCGTCGCTGCGTGGCTGAAGGAATTTCCAGTTTTCCCTGATGACCACTAAATTTAATAGTATTCACACTGCGCAGGGCTCATGACAACAGTGATGGTGTGCAACACCACCATACGATATTATAATGGCAACGACAGTGTCCAGAACTTGTGCGCCTGTGATGTCTATGCGAGACGGATGCGTACAGAAGACTAGTCAGGTCACTCAGGTGGGATTCTGCTGACTCGTATCGGCACTCCTTGCGGTCACACCATAGACATGCGCACAACACAAAACATCAACTCCATCGCAAGAACTACTATGATATCACACAATCCCAGCCTTTTTTTGTGTAGTTTATTCCTTTTTCGCTTTTTTTTTTGCTTTTCACAACACAAAGCACAGATCGAGGACAATGTCTGAACAGGGAGCGAACTAAAAGGGTGCGTTCAACTGACTTCCTTGAGCACCCATCGAGCTTCCTCTGGCAGGTTTGGCGCGTATTTCTCGAGTACAATCTGTTGACGAATGTGTAAGATGTCCCTTGTACAAATCCTGGAAGATGAATAATACCGGGGTGCCAGCCGTGCGACTGTTAAGGATCCAAACTTTAGATCGATCTGCAGTTGCAATGCTTGAAGAAAGAACAGAGGATGTCAATTAAGGTAACATGGGCTAGACACGAAACACACTGGTATATGTCACCGGTGACCCTGAGAAGGGTCCACTCGTATCGATCTGAACACCCGCCAACTTCCGTGTCGGACTCTCTCTGCGAAATTAGTCTCACTCAATCACGGTTTCATACATATTCAGTATAAATTACACGCACCGGGCTCGCATAGGTTTGGGTTTCGAAGTTCCGAATAGTGGTCGAAAAGTCGCTACCGACATTGGGGATCTCCCACTGTCGAAAGAGTGATCGCTCAATATCCAATCCTCATTCGGTACAAATGCAAGCTGTCGATACATACCTGCAACTCGGGCCGAACTGGACTAGAGACTGTGTCGGCAACGACTTTTCCAAGCGGTTCGTTAGGTTTAATATCGGAGGCCAGCTGGGTCCACCGAGCGTTGAGGATTTCGTACCTCTTCCCGGTACCACGAAGTGACTCAAGTTTGAATAATTGAGCAGGGATGATGGCATCATCGGAGACCTGTTTGATTGGCTTGATCACAATCTATGGTACCACGAATCGGTGAACCTTGATATCAGACAACAGAGACCAATTACCGGGGACTCTTCTGCCACCTCAGTCAGAACCGTCCATACCTCCCCACGCTCCTCCTGGTCATTATTCAAGCCAATGCTGGTTAAGAATGGTTGAGAAGCGCGAGAAAGGCGGCCCTTGGAAAGGATGAGCACTCACGTGAAGTATCCTTCCGTAGCTTCTATGATATACCACACCCGTGGTCCTTCCACAATGACCGTCCCATTGGCTAGTTCTGTCTCCTTTGTGAACGTAGTGTTGGTAAAATTGGGTTCAACGCTGAGCGTATAACCACCGTTGTGTGGTTTAATTGACCACTAAAAACAACCAATGAGGCGAGCAATGTACTCGGACGGAAATGAAAATTGTTACAGTTGCAAACGAGGGATCAGTAGCCTTTCGGTTGAGGTAAACGGACGTAACGGGGCCGGGGCGGAGGGCAGTGGGGAAGGGCTTGGGGTCATCGCCTGCGGGAGTCTCGAGATAACAGACGATTTTGTATTGCCCGTCGAAGATCTCAGACATCGTTATCTTGAATGTGACTGGCGATCACAGGCCAGGTGATCTTGCAAGCCACCGTTCATTTTTAACAGTCAAGGACCTTGAGGGCAGGACGTCACACCGGCCACCATACCGGAGTCCATCCATGTACGAATCGTACGATACATACGATCGTTTGGAGACGCCTTCTGGATGAGAACTTGCACCAGAGCATCAAATAGGATGCTTTCTCTGTCAAGTGGGACGCCAGAAGGGTAATCTTGCAGAATAAAACGAAGGGGTCAACGACGCGGTTGCCACACCGTTACGTCAACTATCACATACGAGTGTCCTTTTTCCCTTGGTTCGCCCCGGCCGATACATGTCGTTCTGAATTGAAATTCATCTGGGGTTGTACAGCGCACTGCCTCGAAACCCTGCAAGGGCATCTATCCGAAAGCTTCGCATATTACTGTTATTACATACCGATATCTTTCAAGAATGCGCTCAATCACCGCTGAGAACCATATCCTTATCTGATTGATGGCGTTGACTAGATGAGCATCCTTTTGACCATGCCAATTTGAGCATAGACCTCACCAAGCTTCTGATCGGTTAAGGCGCCACCCGAATGACTCGGTTGCGCCGGGTGTGTTCCATTCCTCGTGCCCCAAAAAGGATAACCCTATGGTGCGTCATTGAACCCATACACAAATAATGGCTCACCTGGGTGAAACATGCTCGTGATCGGAAACGTTGTGCCGGTGTGGGCAGGAATTGAGACATTCATTACTGGGCATGCGCGCTGCGTTTACTCTTCTGGCGCAGTCTTAGGCACTCGGTCAGAAGAGTAGTCAGGCATGGTGCATTTTGACAATTTAGTACGCAGGCCGCCATACGAACTTCATATGGCGGCCTGCGTGCCTCCACTTTCCAAAGAACGATACAACAGCAAGACGAGAGAAACGTCTGAAACTCTCCCCGCCCTGCCTGATGCTAGCCTCACTGTGTTTGGAGCTGCATCGCATCACCGGTAGCTGGGATAACACCGACTCATCCTATTGCGTCCGAAGACTTTCCTCCCCGTTCCCTGCTTATCATTCGCCATGCCAAACGGCCTCGCCGTCATACCGCTCTCCAACGAACCGCTTGGATGTAAAATTGTGCCAACTTCTCTGCAAAGATGTGGTTCTGTACTTGCACCGCACGATGCGGTATTACAGTCGTCCATCAGACCAGCCCAAAAATGTTGGATGGTCGATGTTTTATATTTGTTCACAAATGGGGGCTCCGCGAACCGAACCTGCGGCCGAACGCACAGGGCATCGATATTGCAAGATACGCACCTAGTTAAGAATACGTTGGGTCTTTCCATGTAACGTTCAAGTTGGCGACTATGCCAATCTACATCCCAGACGGCTTCTTGGAGACTTGTCTTGATAAAAGCATCTATTCCATAGGCTGTGAACCTCATGATCCAAAGCGAATGTATGAGGGGGGAACCTGGGATGTCGGTCCCCTCCGTACAAGGGTTACATGTGACATGTGACACCTCACGTGGTGGGATTACATAAACCTTCTCGGGAATCCATTCATGGGACCATATAAGAACTTGAAGGCCTTCCTGGCTGTGGGTTGACCCGAGTACCCCAGATCGCGCTAGTATCTCCATTCCCCTGTTTACCATGTGTGACGACCGTCACGGACCCACATGGTTGCCGAAAGCACCGTGCACCATCACCAACATAAAGTACACTACCCAGGCCGTCGATAATTCGGAGAAGATCCCAGGAAACATCTATGGCCAGAAGACTCTGACTACCTCTAAGAGCCAGCGTGTGTGTATTGATAACTTGTATTAGCGGAGGTTTGCAAGGTCACTCACCCGTCCACAGTGGAGAATCGACGGAATCGTGCAACTAGGGGAGACCCATATCCGGAACCAATCTACCCAATTCTATGCATCCGACGGGGTGCGTGCACAGGATAGAAGAAAAGTATGAAGCCATGTCTACATCTGATCTCGCAGGGTGAATATGTTATTGGCTCTGCGGACCACGAATACAAGTGGGTCACTATCATTGCCAGGAATCCCGACGTGATCCAGTGTGTTTCATGTTTAGCTTCTGTTCCTTCTCTTGATATCCCCCCCTTTTGCATCAAGGATCGCAACCAAGGACAAAAAGCGCGTATGGGTCTTAAACCGTGATAACGATGGCGCTCTGGTAATATACATCGTCGTTGGTTGGAGAGGATATCTCACTGGGGATTCGCCAACAGATTACACTCAAGGATATCAAGGAGGCCACTGGATCGGAAGCTCAGTGGATGATCGACGATACTTGAACACAGGGAGTTTACGTCGTTCAGATTATTTATTTTCATTGTATCCTTTGTGTTGTGAAGGAAGAGAAGCTCACGACAAGGACTATGAGTGAAATGGAGTTGAATAAGGCGATCGTAGCCCAGCTCGCGTGTAGGATGGGGTGAAAGTTGTACCACATAGTCTCGTATGGTTCTTGCTGCTATGTCCTCACTGGATGATGTCCTTTACACGACCAATATTGATCAATGTATATCAGGCTTGTGACATCGCAAATGGTGGATGATTCATGACAGAAATCCAGAAGCCCAGGATGCATGTCTCGATGCTTGCAAAATATAGCCAGACCTAGATACGTTTTGCATCCTCGACATGTACTTGCACCCATTCAAATCTCCAGGCTCGCAGAGACATAGAAGCGCGTCTATTATATCCTGCTCCGAGTCGGAGCCACTAGCATGGTCATTGAAGACATTGCTCAAATATTTCGCTGACAACCCATATATTAAGGTGTAGCTATCGAGCGGATTTCCCCGCGGTTGAGTGTATCCGTACTACCCATTGTCCTGCGGTCGGCAGAAGACATCCACATGGAAATCCAACTCCATTTCGTTTAATACTCTTGTCGTGAACTGAATCCGTACACTTCCAGACCCCTGCTTTTTTCCCCTTCCCCCCTCCATGACAAAAACCTAGACTGTGCGATCCGCAAACCTTAAGTTCATGGAATCTCCACGATCTTCCATTGGGCATCAAGGCCAGTATGCTCCTTCGTATCCTTGAGCGCAATCTGTTGACAGATCCTTTGTAAGATATCTTCTGCACCCAACCAAGATAATATTACCTGAGTGTGGTCACCCTTTCGTTCGAGGAACCACACGCGCTTTTCGTCATTAGTTACGATCCTTGTCACAGCAAGGTCGGAAGTGGTCACGGAAGATGAATAACAAAACTTACTGAAATACGTCAGGATTCCTGACTTCATAAAGGATCCACTCGTATTTATCCGTAGCACTACCAATGACACAAGTGCCCTGCAAGATCCGATGGTCACGAGTTTTATACTTTCCTTCTACAAATGTACTTACTCCATCAGTCGCATAGGCTTTCGTGGTGGTGTTTTGGATGGTGGTCTTCCACAAATGGCCGAGTCCGTGAAAATTCCACTGCCGAACTTGTGGGTGACCATCTTAACCTTGCAAGTTATCGGTACGTACCTGCTGAGTCAGTGTGGTGATCAGAGCTGTCTGGCTAAATATATCCTCCGGGGCGTCCTTCGAGTCGTCGACAGCCTGGTCGTCGTACTCTATGTTGACAATCGCGCACGGCCTTTTTGGTACCCCTTCCGGCATAGTTTTTGGGATAATAGGATTGGGGGGTTCAGTGCGTTGAACCAAATCGGTCAGGTGGGGCTTGTATTTATATATCCGCATTCTGTTAGAACTGCGGCGAGACGGATCAAACACGTTGCCTAGTTTGGCTAGTTGCGAACAGAAGCAACACGCTTGGGGTTTTTGTCCTCGCTTGGAATAGTTCAAGACATGAAAGCGAATAGGTTAGTAATCAGAGGACCACACATAGAGCATCCAATTTGGGTGAAATTAACTACCCAAATAGTTCTAGGAGACATGTGTTCTCCAGCTTCAATCCTCGAGGGATCCATTTTGAGCCGAGCATCGCCCAAGTGTATGCTTCTGTTCGCTCCGAGTCGGATTCTCGGAAAACTGCTCTGTGGAGTGTTGTGGCAGTGCAAAGCCCAGGCTTCGTGAAAAGTGATTGTATGGGGATCGTGTTGCTAACTTGCTAGGGCCGTGTCTGATGCAAGTCTGTGTGTGATAGCGAAGCAAGGTGGCGCATCGCTTTCTCACTTGCAAACCTGCTGGGGTCACTCGCGAATGGGAAAAGCTTGTCACAATTTCAGAGCGCGAGTCCTCTCCGCTGATAACTCATCCTACTCCTGATCTTTGTAGGTTGGATGTGTCTTCGGATTTACCTTGATTTTGTCTTATCTCATCCTGTTCGCGTCCCGTCGTCAAGGAAGATGTAAAACGAAATGCACTTTGGTGTCCCCCCTTGATCAGTCGCGATCACACAATGAACATGCGCTTGTGAAGCATAGATTGGAGACAACGTCTGGATGAATCAACTAACCAAGAGCCTTGCGTTCAAATACCTTGCAACTCCCACCAAGCCTGGCGAGGTAGGCCGTCTGGGAAATCCGTGAGCGATATCTGTTGATGGCGTTGTGAGATATCCTCCACACCAAACCATAGGAAGATGTATTACTGGAGTGCCGTCAATGCGATTCTCAAGGACCCAGAAATGGGATCTGTCCTGGGTCGCGATCCTTGATGAGAAAACGGGGGGAAGGATATCACGCAAGAGAATACAAGCCGGATATGAAACGCACTTGTATATATCATCTGCAACATGAAGGAGGTGCCATGTGTATGGCTCCTCACTAACAACAACTTTCCCTTTTCCCTGCAGGATCAGTCACATTTACACGGGGGTTTTCTACCAATCAAGCACACGCACCGGGAACGCAAAGTTTTGGGTAGCTACATTCCGGATAACGGACTTCTTTCCTGGACCAATATCTGGGATTTCCCACTGTGGAACAGGTGAGCGACAAACCACTAGTAGTGACCTGTGCTCGGACAGTACAAATGCAAGTGGTCAGTACGTACCTGTTGGTGGTGAGCCTGCGATACGACATGATAGCCAAAGACATCCCCTCTCGGGTTATTGGGATCGACATCGGAGACCTGGTAGCCGTGCTGAATATTGAGCATCATGTACTTCGCCATGGCGAACAGAAGAATAGGACACTAGGATGTGAGGGGCATGTGCTAGGAATGCTGATCCACATCGGCTAGGGTGAGCCCTAGTATACTTATACGCTCGAATGCCGAGTTTCTGCCGCTCGAGTGACTTCAAGTCGGAGGTTTGAACTGTGGCGGAGCCTTGAAGGAACTGCCAATCTGACCCGCGCGGAGCCTAAGATCTAAGACATCACCTGCTACTATGCTAGTCGGTCACTAGACTGATCACCCGTACAGAAGCCTCCTTTGCCTCACCCATAGTACAGGGGGAGATGGGGAGCCGTCAGGTAGGGTCTCCTGTGACTTTTCTCTGAGGTGTCATACCTGGTTGATGTTTCCCTAATATTCGATAATCGATACTGTACCATCGACCAAGGATCCGTTGATGAGAGTATCGTGATGCATTACCTCATGATCAAGTTGCTCAAACAACAGATCTAATCACAATCCACGCATTCAATGCCAACAGTCGTTGTACAAAGGCAAGCGTGAGTCATGCAATCACGATTTATCACATAAGCCCTCCCTACTTGGCCACCCAAGGCGTGAGTCCGACAGACATGAGTGATGAAGTTATGACACTTACAGTCTCCTGGCAGCTACTCGAGCTTCTTGACAATTGAGATTTGGCCCTTGCCTAGGGCTCCGTCATAAATAGGATTGTCAAAGTGCTCAATGAAGAGCCTGTAATCGCTGTTGACATATTCACGCCTGACCACGTTGTTGCCAATGTAAGGGCAGTTCCAGTAGATCCGAGCAAGTTGCTCGCCGTCGATTCTATCAAGGCGGATTCCAAAGTATCCCGTTGTGCCACTGGGGGAACCCTGTCGGCCACAGTGACCCCACTCATACTGCCCCCCCTGCCTGATCACAGCCCCTTGAGCGCTCTGTGTCTCAACGAATGGGTGTTCTAGAGAAGATGTTCGTCAATGGATGGCATATGGGATGGATGCTCACCGATGTCGTAGAATTTTCCATACTCGATGACAAAATCTGCCAGAACGATGACATGGCCCGTAAGATCGTTCTTGAGGGTTGGTTGGAACCACTGGCTTTCTCCCATGATATAGTAGCAGGTATCTGTAACTGGTATCTTTGGACCATATACAGAGCTTATATACAGGGCTTGGGGTCCTACCCGTCCTTTCCTCCGAGAAAGCAAACTGTCGCCACGAATTGAATGGTAGAACCAAGACGGCCCACCATGACAAGTATTGATTATGTGGCTCACCACTGTCCCCACTGGACTCCGCGCAGACGGGGTTTTTCTGCCCACCAACTCCAAGTCCTTCACCTCCTCATAGGGCAGCGTCCCTTCAAGCGATGGGGACGATGTAACGGCAACTTGGGTTTTCTCTGCAATGTCCGCCATATCTGTTCAACCGGGCTATCCAAAGCGTGCCAACTGTGTGGCGGCGTAGATTAGGCCTCATGGCCATGAAATGGACCTATGACACCACAGATTTGGTTCAGGAAGGGTATTAGAAGCATCAGCAAAATCCGTGTTGGGGGAAGGACGGCCGTAGACAACGACATCAATCAGATAAAGCGTCATGGGACGATGTCAGTTTCCGGAAACCCCAAAGGAATGATCCTTATCTGCGGCGATTGAGGGCATGCGGTCAAAGATAGACGTCGATATGACAGGACCGTGCTTGCATATAACACTTTTTCATCAAATTCATTTCGGAGTATGGATCCAGGCAGTAGACACCAGCCAAGCGGCAAGTTCGAGAAAACAATAGATAGCAATAGTGTGTGGACTTGGGAGTGGCTATGAAAATGGAATGATTAATAAAAGCTCACAGAGTTGAAGGCACCAAGGCCATAGGCTGGCGGTGGCAGGGGTCTCAGCGCGGTTGGGGATCGTCCTCCTGACGAGACAGGCAAGGGACACATGGAAGCGAGCAAACTATGCTCTAATACAGTGTAATACCTGCTAACATGTTTCCAAACACCATCGCTCTATTCCTGGACCCGAAGGGGACAGGTTTATGGTTGCAAACTCTCGTCGGCTAATCCCGACGGAAGATCCCGTAGCTTAGGGGTTGCTTCATGCGAAAACTCATGTCGGCATTTTCCGACGAAAGATCCCGCTGCTTAGTGT
>JBBPUD010000645.1:0-12933 GCA_038094475.1 Phylloporus aff. rhodophaeus
ATGCAGCGACTACAAAAGCCGAAGCTAGAAATCGCTTGAGGGAGTGGGCAGTACATCATCCTTGTCCTCGTCATGGCGATGGATGCATGTCTCGTTCTTGCCCTTGCATCCCTGAGGTCGCCACGCTCGCCACGAATCCATGATGGTGAGGACTGGTAGGTAGGGTGCCCTCCTCATGATGGAGCCCCCTGCTGTGCTCCCCTCGCCTTCGTCATCGGGGTTGCAATGGATGGTGGCGCGGCCTTTGCGTTGCCCATGCTTCATGCTTTGCTTCATGCTTTGTCACAGTGGTGTTAGTTGATGTATCATTGTGTCAGCGCTGTTGTGCCCCCTCGTTCTCCTCATCCTTCTCGTGGGTGGGCTGTCGCACCTCCTCACCACCCTAGCTGTCTTGGTGTGTGCATTACGATGGCGGACAGCCCCTATGTCATCCCTCTCGTCGTGATAGTCCGCTGTGGCACCTTCGACCAGGTCCTCGTCATAGCAGCAGGGGGGGTGGAGGGGTAAAATAGCCTTCACCGTCCTTGCCATTGTTGTCGTTGGCACACCATTGCATCTCTTCAATCACACTCGCTGTCATTGTTGTTGTAGTAGGTGCCTTGTTTCGTCTCCTTGCCCTTGTTCCTGGTAATGGTATACATGCAGTCACATACGTTTGCCCTCGCTGTGGTGGTGGGTACACCCTTGTACCCCCCTGCCGTCCTTGCAATGGGTGTGCAGCCACTTGCCTTGTCGTCGTCGTCGTCATCGTGATGGGAAGGCCGTTGCACCCCCTCACCCTCATCCTCATTGTTGTGGTAGTGGGGCGGACCATTGTGCTGTCCTACTCTTCTTTACAGTGCCCTCGTCGTCCTGGCTATCTCATGGTGGTGGTTGGTGGCGGTGGCGCCAAAGAAAGCTGGAGGCAGTGCAAACAGAAGGGCCAGTGGTGAGACAACTGGGGATGAGATACGGGTGGGGGAGTGCAGGATGGCTGAGGACGTGGTGGTGAATGTGAATGTTTGTGTGAGACGGCTAGATGGTGCAAACATACCAGGTAGACTGGGGTGGTGGGTGTGAAGCGGCAAGGATTGCGTCAAGGTGGACTGGAACTATGCATGTTGTGAGGCACAAGCAGGAACCACGCGATAGACTTGAGGCCTTGAAGCTTGAAGCTTGAAGACCCAGTGAGGGTGAGGCTGGCATGGCGTCAGTAGGGGAGAGGAAAAAAATGCAAAGTCATCGTCATGAAAACTGACAGATCTGGAATGGTGGTGCCTGTGTGTATAGGGCGATCCGTTAGGCCAGCTTCAAACTCTGCCAAGACATGATTGATGAGTGTACAAGCCTACTATGATTGTTTCACTCATGTAAGTTATTACTCGGACTGCCTAGCTTTTTATTTATTTATTCGCAATTGAGTCAGTTGGTGTCACATCCCCTCCTCATTTGAGTGGCTCGTTCACCGTCAGCTAACGGCCTTTTCATAGTCAGTCAGTCAACCTGCCATTCATATCTGTTGTTCCTAATCAGTAGGTGCTGCACCTTTTCTATGATTAAACCTGAGATGTATTCCCGTCCTGCCGCTTTCCTGTCTGATATAAAGCCTTATTCCAGGTGCATCACAGTGTGATGAAAGAGCAGTAAACGGCACACGGATGCAGCTGAGGAAGTACAAAGGCGTACGTGAGACATGGCGATTAGCAGGAAAACCTGAAACGCCTTACAACGCTTTCACCTCCACCCTTGCTGTGCCTGCTATGTGGCCATTGGCAATGATGGCATGATGGTCATGTCGTTGTGACATCCTGCCTTTCCTTTCGGTCTCACACATTGTGACGATGGTGAAGGGGATGCAACAGCCACCCATCACCATCACCTCTACTTGACCAAGCCAACTACAACAATCGTGATGGCATTGCCCGCTTCGCGGATGTCATCTTGTCCCCACCACTTGTGCCTGCTTTCCACGCATGTGACATTCAACATTGCAATGAGTGTGGCAGCAGGATCACCACAACGCCATCCTGCCCACCTCATGCTTGCATATCATTGCCCTTCTTGCCTGACCACACTCCCACTTCACTTGTGTGAGTGGTCATTCTCGTGACGACGTTGCAATAACATGCCTACCACTGTCTGCGATTATGTAGGATGCAAACATTTTAAATGGACTTCAGTTATTTAGGCAACTGGAGAATCTAGGGAAATATGGGCATAAACATGGTGAGGTTCTAAATTTATCTGATAACAACCAGTGTCCCGAAGTTTGCGATGTCTTGGCACATTGCCTTTGCCTGCTGCTGTGTCTCTTGCGTCTTGTCTTCGCACTCCGCTTGAGTGAGACACGTTAAGAACCGCAACTTGAACCACCCCTCTGCCCTCAAGCCACTCGTGGTTTCGCCAGGTTGTGTTTTGGTTTGTTTGTTTCATGCTAGGTCGTCTAAAGAGAACTCTGAGCATGATCACCACTGCGGGCTCGTTGAATCGGTGGATCAATAGGAACAAATAGATTTCTGCAAGGTTCAGCTCCAAAGCTGCGTGGATGGTGGGACTTCGCTAAGCTTCGACCGAATGATTGCATCACAAGTGGTTCTTCATATGATTCTTGGGATGCGGCAATGTGATTTGACGTAAGACTAACTTGAGACTAACTTCCATAAATTTAGCATTGTCAGGATCACGAGCGTCGTCATGTTCATTGATGGGATTCCTTAGCTTTTTCCACAATCACACATCACCTGTTTCATGATCTTTGCAAAAAGTGGGAAGTTTGTCTGCAGTGATTTAACAGTTTATTCTGGGTACTGATCTGCAAGAGCCCATTTTGTGTAGTGGACATAGCTAGCTGTCGACCCATTCAGACCGGTAGGAAAGCCATTCCTGACAGAGTGCAAAGCGACTATGCAATGCACTTTTTTTTTGAAATGTTTCGAAACATAACCGTATTCGTATCGCTCGTGTTGTGATAGATGCGAGTAGTCGGTAGGTTGAATGCCAACAGCTCGAGTATATGTGTACTATACACAATAACACACGACACAATGGTACTAAAGCACCACCAAGTCAAGCAAAGCCACCCTTGCGCTCCCTCGTGGTCCTGACAAAGGTATTCAGGAGGTAGTCTGCAGGAGGAAACGAATGGGCATAAATGTCCACCCCCTCTGACAATGGCAAGACTTGCTCTGGCAACTGTGGGTGATAAACTCGCACGGACTTCCAATTGCAAAGTCCACAATAGAACCGTATTGCACCCTTGTCTGCGCGAAAAGAAAAGCCACCCTCTTTGACGTCACAGCCATTTAGACAAACGTTGAATCGAATACCCCAAGCATTCTTGGGCGGTGAATGCCTTGCTACACATTTGCACTGTAGTGCATGCGAACTGGGCTCCTTGAAAACAATGACGATAGAAGTCTTACTAACGAGTGCGGGGAATGCCATGACGGCCTTGACGAATGCAGACCAGATCAGCGGGAAAGCTACATTCATACTCCCCACGGCGTCATTGGCCATAATGGCTCAAATGATTCCTGTGATAAAGGCCCACACTTCCTCGGGAGAGATATTGTCGTGGAGGAAGTTGAGAACGAAGTCGAATTTGTTGCTGGTGGGCTGCGTGAGTCCAATAAATGATTGAATCTGAGGTACTTACTGATTCACCATATCACAAATCTCCTCTCTGCGTCCTCGGACCTTCATTGCATGTCCCTCGCTTGTCATCACCACCCCTCGTAAACCTCCATGGCTCCAGTTTGCTTTCCCTGCCATTGCAATAGACGACGCACTGTTCACTTCCATGCTCATGAACATGTCACCTCCAAGGAAAGCATGAAGGAGGCGCGGTAGAGTGCTGTACCGTGGCTCATTGCTCTTACCGTAGAAGAGCGCACCTGTCGTAGATTCCGATGGTGTACAAAGAAGGATGACCACATTCGCTGGCACCCACTTATTGGTCGTGCGGCGTATAAAGTCAGCTGTGCATTTCAGGAGACGTGTCGTCTCCATGTGTCCTCCCACCTCAAGGGCTAGCGTGACAGCCTTCAACTTGAGCTCGTTCAGCCACGTCCTACAATGAAGACAAAATTTCCCATACCTGCGCTGGTTGTTCTGCGAAGTCGTTGTGGAGGTCTCGCTGGACAGCACTTGACAGCTCTAGAGTCACCTCTTTCAGCGCCGCCAGGGTGATGAATGCAACTGGCCAAGTGATGTCTCCGATGAAGGGGACCGTCATCCCAAGATCCGGGGCCAGCTCTACAAAGAAAATGTGTCATTTTCCAGTATTCCTTGCATGAGAATTCGTTACCGACCCTGGCAGACGTCTCTTGTTTGTATTGCTGGTGGATCCTCTAGTGGGTCGAATATTTCTTTTGATGGCGCAGCCTTTGAAAACCCTGTTCTGCAGCGGGCCAAGGCACTGACAAGATTGCTACGTCTTTTACCTCCGGAAGGCATGGTGGGAGCGGATGGGTCGTTCGAATGCAAAGCTTTTCGATGTCTTAAGAGCCTCGCAGTCAAGTTAGTTCTCACGCTCGGCAAACGGAAAATTTGGATAGATCACATACTTTATAAGGAACAATGAGCCTACGGGTAGAGTCCCATACAGTGTATACCTCTTCGGGCAAGGCCCCAAAGTATATGTTGTGAGGGAGTATATATTATTGAGGAGAGTTTTCAGCGAGCAATAGGACTATTGGGATACCCAGGATGGTGTGGGTTTGAGGAAGTATATACTCTAACACTTTGCAGCATGGCTGCACTGCTGCGGTGCTTGCCATTGGGCGGTTCATCAGACTTGAACTCACCTGTGGCAGGTATCACTCCGCAAGTAATGTCGGAGTGACTTTTCTGTGACAACCCCATCGTGCTATCTCGCTTATGAAATTAGATGGATTTCATTCGTTCAGGTGCTCTTGGCCTCGGCATATATTATAGATAATTTATGCTTCTGGACTCTGAGTGGAGTAGGTAGAATTGCGATGTGTCGAACCACTTGTGACTAACGAAGTTGCCAGATAGAAAGTACTCAAACAGTCCATGGTTACAAAAGGGACTATTAGTGAATCCGGTGGTGAACATTTCATGACTCAATGGATAACCATGCAACATCAATAGGATCCATTCTCTTACCTGGCACAACAAAAGGCTGCACGCTCCAGTCAACTGGACTTGCACTTTTAATTACCCTTGCACCGCCCTTCATTGTGGAAGACGACAAATCCAAAATGGGAAAAGATATTTTTCTCGGGTAAAAAGTCCAGGGCTAAATCAGCCGGTAAAGTAATTCCTCTGTCTCCGTGCCTTTTTCTCCATTGTGACCCCTCTCCCATGTTCAAATTTCTGTTCATTCGCGATTCACTTTCATCTCCTCCTTTCGTGTTGCAGGCTAAGCATCATATCTTATCATGGACGCCGTTCAGACCTCCTTTGACATCCGAACCACCATCCCAGTCATGCAGAATCCATATCAGGTGGACCCAGGTTATATCGCTATACCAGGATCATCGGATGGGGCCATAGTTGCAATCCCTACGAAACACAATAATAGCAGAAGTGTGAGAAAGGGCAAGCAGACCACTCATTGGCAAACCCAAGGTTTGAAAAAGACTACGTTGAAGCCCGTGCTTCAAAAGCGTGTTGTTGGTATGATCCAATCTAACTCTCTGATTCTCACCTCTTGGTCGCGGTTGGAATTCACACCTGCTGAGGGTGGATAGCTGGGTAGCAGAAAGAAACCGGAAGCTTCATCTCTATATACTCTATCAGAGGCCTTGAGGGAAGGCTTCCGTCTCATTAAATGGGACGGTTGGTATGGGTTCTGAGTTCAATTACATTCTTAGATTGTTTGCCATCGAGCTTTTCAGCACTTCTCAGGCGCTACTTGACAAGGCAGGTGCGATCATCGGAGTACTTGTTGGTCGCACAAGAGGTAACTTTCAGGAGGCAATTGAAGAGGCTATGCTGGAATTCCAACGTGCAAGCACAGCGCTCCCGGATGTCCCGGGATCACGACCAGAGCTTTCTCATTCCAAACAAGGCAGACGAGGGACATTTCATGCAATTGTCACGGGGGTATCACATGGAGGTGGTCAACCGGTATGAGCTCCGAAAGCTGGGTGTACGCCAGCTGACCTATTTAGATGCCAATGCAAAGTGCAATTCCCGCCATATACACTCCAGCAGCAAGAGCTTTGCAAAGCAGCCCATCAATGAGTAGGCTTCTCTCCATCGACTGGTAGGCATCTGGAGAGCTTAAACTCGTCATCGAGTTTCCTTCCGGATCGACGGTTCTCATCCCATCAGCTATCTTGGTGCACTCAAATACCACAATCACAGAAGGAGAAAGGAGATATTCTTTCACACAATATGTAGCCGGTGCCCTGTTTTGTTACATTAATAATGGGATGAGGTCAGAACAGGCTGTCAAGTCCGACCCTACCTTCACTCAGGAAGAAATCATCACACGAAAGGAAGGAAGAAGAACCCGCTGGAAAAATGGAATAGATGTGTTTTGCAATGTGGCCGAGCTAAAGGATGTTATTTCTTTGTAATCTACTATGGGCGGTGGAAAAGCGCCCACATCTGAAATTGACCTTCACTCATCCATGACTCACTGGGAAGGTTCGTGACACAGCGCCCTGCACTTACACCTGCTTCTTAAACCTTCCCAGTTGTCTTAGACATAGGTGTTTTCTTTGGGAATTGGTCTTTCTATTTCTATCATGATTCGTTTCTAAAACTATAAACCAGAGCTGGCCGTTTGATGGTGCCCTACGTCATCATGCCCGATGTGGATGCGTCTCGTGTTACTGGCTCTCCGGCACACGATGCTGCTCAGCGGTGATTGTACTCCATGACATCTAAACAGATGAGTATGTGCACACATCCTTTTATTCCACTGTGGTCGGAACGCTCCGCTTGTATAATATATTTGGTACCTCATGTGCCCTCTCCCTTTGTATCTTGAATCTCTTCCAAATCTCACTAAGCAGTGCCCGAAGTGCTTTGCGACACCATGCCCGGGGATTTATTGCAGTCCTCAACAACCAAGGTAACGTCATACACTATTGCAGGAATCACCACCACATAGTATACACCCTTGAGCACTTGAGCCTGCAGGACTCCCTACTTTTTTTTGTATCCATTTGTGTCCATTGGAGTACTCTACCCTATGTAGGACATTGTTGCATATGATGAAGAGCACCTGTGCTCTACCGGCAAATGCCCCAACGGCCAGGCTTAAGGCCCCCATTGGTCCTGCCGTTCCCTCCGGCGATTTTAGATGCACGAGTCCCGAATCAGCGGCCATCGTGATGGTACTTTGCATGGTATTTGGTACGTCTGATGTGTCTGTGAATAATATTTACTCGAGTCACTTGGAGACTCCCTACTTTGTGTTGCAATACTTGTATCCTTTTTGCAGAGTCTGTTCCCACTCCAGTTCTGTTCGCACTCCACGTCATCTTGCAATAGGACTGATCCCAGTCGCTTTATTGTGTTGTGCATTGGTATCTTGCAAATATTGTTGCCTTCCCGCCTCTGCCACCCACCCTCATCATCCCACCAACATTCCCGGTTCGATCTCACCTTTTGCAATGTCACCTTGCAATTCCACCGTTGCTCTCATCACCCCTACGGCACACTCTGCAAAACCAGCAAGGATTTGTTCCCATCCGTTGCAACCCCACATCTCCTTGCAAGACGAATGCCGTCCTCACCATCCCTGCTCCATGCTTTGCAAAACTGGTAAGATGGCCATGGCAATTAGTAAATCGCAGGCGCGGATGACATTACCTCTGTCTGCGGGAGTAAGATCACTCAATCAGAGCCTACCCTCGCCAGCAGCACTTGGGGTTGATAAGACTTGGGAGCCCGCGTGGCCACCATTCCCGTTTCCAAGGAGAAACCCTGCACTGGCAGTGGATAGCAACAATGAAGATGGGGATATGGAGGGTCCTTGTACGACACATGATGCTGTTCTCTCTCGTTGACATGGTATTTTACTTTTCTTTCTGGTGTGTATCCTTCACTAAGTGTTGTAGTTAGAGGTTTACCGGGACTGGCGCACGAATTCGCCGTTCAGAAGGGATACCCTAACCTGATCCCTATGATCCCACGCATCCACCAGTTTTTACATGACCAACTACATCCCAACGCAGAACTCGCATGGGTTCAAATAGACATCGCTGCCTGCCCGCCGTTCCATGGTGACCTCAGGGTTTACCATTCAGTGGCAGCAGTCTACTACTTGCCCAGCAATCAATCAGGGAAAGGTGGGATGCACCATGATGTCATCGATTGCACACCATCTTGGCGGGGTGAGCCACCACACATGGAAGGTAATGTACTGCAAGGAATATTGGTCGCGCAGGTATGCCTTCTTTTTGCTTTTACTTGTGGACTAAACGAGTATAAATGTGCGCTTGTGGAACGGTTCTTACCAATGGGGGACAGACCCAACGAAACGACAGCGATGTAGATTGTTCGCTCAGAGGAGGATGCGCAGGGAAGGCAAGTCCAGGCCATGACCCCCCTCGATGCCATCATGCGTCCTGCCCATCTTATTGGTGTACACAGAAATGAGGAGATACCTATCGGTTTCCGTTTCTCAGACTCACTCAATACATTCCATTGTACTATGTTAACAAGTACATAGATCATCATGCACATACAATTGCTTACTGAATTTGTAGCAACTTTTATTGGTCTTGTGTGTCTACTGTACAGCCTGTAGGTACAAAAGGAGATAAAGAGCCACAGTACGAGAGGTGTTCTCTAAAAAGTGACCACAGACAAACACGCACATTAAGACAATGCTAAAGTCTGTGCAGGTGCACAGACGTAGAAAAGTACGTGACATTTTCCTGATTGGCAGTATACCGGAGCGATGGTTTGTCACTGTTACCAGCACCCAGCTGGGGGACTGCTCTGCAAGACTTTGCGACAGCGTTCACTGTGAACCAGTGTATTTCACTGTTGGGCCTGCAAACATCACACGGAACCTACCCCAGCAAGTTACCGCAGGCACGGGCCATTCCCTCACCATCTAGGTACTGCGCCATCTGGAGAACCTTGCATTCCTTCTTGTGCACCAGTTGCCCAAGCTTATAAACCAGACTATAGTCGCTGTTAGGTTTGGGCGCTGAACCTGACTGTCTGGAGGTAGCAAAAAACACATGGGTTAGGTTAGGGTTAGAATAAGGTGGGCAGGACACATGATGGCATCAAGGGGGGTCATGGCCTGGACTCACCTTCCCTGCGCATCCTCCTCTGAGCGAACAATCCAGACTTTACGATGGCGTTCACTGCGAGCTGGTGAATTTCACTGTTCAGCCTGCAAAGATAGGTGATACGTGTCCCATTGCTATCTTCGTGACCCTTGATCACAAGGGTTCTGTTGGGCTCGCTAGAGATGATAACGTTCTCGGAAATGTGAATTTGCACAAAATACTCCTTTGCTCTTGCTGCCCCGTCCTCTCCGAATTCCTCTCGTGTATCTCAGAATATATTTTCCATGATCATGCCATCCAGGTCTATGTCTCTCTCTCGTCACGAGTCCTCAATTGCAACGATATTGCGTTTTCATCCTTGGCTTCATATACTCGGGTGCCACGGCTAGCCATCGGGCTTGTACCATATCTCCCATGTCATGGTAAACGTTTCACCACCAATCATGAACTTGTATTGGACCTTTTGGTTCACGTCTCGGATGCGTTGGACTGTGGGATCCCATCCGAGCTGTTCCTCGTCCTTGCATCCAATTGCATAAAAGAGTGAGATAACGTCGTCGACGGTCTACATAATCATGACCAAGATTGAGAACAAGCAATGGAATTAACTGTCATACCTCCATGAAATTGAGCAGTGTTGAGACTGTGAGGAACGTGCGATTGTGGCATCAGATCCTCATATTCCTGTCCTCGATCATGATTCCCAAGGTAAAGCAGCGTCGTGGATCCTCGTACATGCTGTTGTGCAACGACCATATAATCTTTCATATGTTCTGAAGCAATAGAACGGGTAAAGCCAAACTTGAGAGAAAAAATTACACAACATACGTCATCTCTTGTCCTGGTGTTGCTCTCCTTGTTAAACTCGAACAGCATTGCAATATTCTACCAGTGTGTCTTGTCTGATGTCTCGTCCGAGACATGACGCTTGTATATGATGTAGACATCTGGACAGGATATGTTTCCGTGTTCTGAGAGGGGGATTGCTGACAGGGCTACATGATAACCAATATTTCCCGAAGGACCTTGTTTAAAAATCTTGAGCATGATATCAGCGAGAGGGGCAAAACCACGTCTACTTTGTAATGGGACATGTCTGGCATAACGGGAAATCGGGTCCACCGAGGGGTAGCGTTGTCTGTGATAGCCTCCAAAACATTGTCGTCTAACAACCTCTGGTGTATTTGCACTATGTTGGAAGAGGGACCAAATATCGAGAGGACTAGAACATCATAGGGAACTTCTAGATATCTCCTGAGGTCCTTGAGGACAATTCAGCAAAGCTGAATGTGGTGGTCTGGCGCCGGTTGCGTCGCCCTCTGACCATCGTTGTTGTGTGAAGGTGAGCGCTGGAGTGAGAGGGATTGGCACCGGTATCAGGACGTTTACATTTGCCATTCCGATTTGTTTGTATTTATGTACCACATGCAATTATGAGGGTGAAAGCCTGAAACCCATCATATTGAACCTCCTCTGGCCCGAAATGGCACACACAAAACAAACCGCAAAGAAGTCGACAGGAGGAACTGCTCCCTGCATGTCCCTCAGCTCTAAACTCTCCATCCCAGCTCAAGTTAATATGAATTCGTCTATATCCGAATATGCCTGTGCTCATGTGGTAGGCAGCAGACCAGGAATCTCTGTGGCCATTGACAACTCTCCTTTGGCGCATGTGAAGATCCCCGCCGCCAACTTTGGTGTTCGTGAGACATCACCAGAGCTTCCAGCTCAATGCGAGAGACCTGGAACGCAGGGGTTTGGCAATCGCCCTTGTTTAGAGATGTTAATACATTCCTTGGAGTAAGCTCAAGAATCGGAGGATCTGAATGATGACGTTAGCACCCTTTTTTTAACATATCCTCTTGCTCCATCGTATTTCTACCACAGTTTTGTCACATGTGCGTGGACGGTGGCAACCTGTGGAAATGCAACATTTGTTCCCACTGTGAGTGCAAGAAGTCTATTGCAGTTTCTCCTGAATATCTCGCAATTGCCGAGCAGAAGAACGTTAAACCCCTGTCTTTCATGTCATTTAATGGACAACACCAGGAGCAAATTGGTCATACCCTATGCGGTGGGTATGTCCCGTACTTGTGAATTGTCATATGCTAACCTTCCACTGAGGCTTTCTATGAGAATGGCAAGCCCGTAATGCCTCACCCACCAACCGTACATGGTCGTTTTGAGTTATCACCTGCGTTGTTCATATGTGCACCGGTTACAGTTGTTTCTCACCTCCACCTGACGACCATACCTGCCAATGGTCCCATCAACATGCTATACGACTTTCTTCGTCTGTATTTTGTTGGTACCAGTCGCCAGTTGCTGACGAAGGATATGTCATTCGATCTGAGAACCAAGGCAAGGAGGAAGACATTCAAGAATGCAACCGAAACAGCAAAAAGGGTTTTTGCTTTTGAGCCTTCCAGAGTGATTCTTGCCATATCCACGCATACAGATGAGGATCGCAGTGACCTGTTTGCAGGTCAGGTGGGCAGCACAATTTTCGTGATATTGAGGAAGTACACCATATCTGGTTCTGTTTACCATTCATCTCACAAACGCTTACAGTTTTTCAATGTGCTACTTAGTCCATTCAAGGACATTACCAAGGACGCTATGTTGTGTATGCTCAGTTGTGGACAATATACCCACCATGCTGATAGTCGCAGCGCATTCACGAAGGCGATCGCAAAGTGGGTAGTCCTTTCGTGTATTTTGAAAGGGTATCCCCGTGTGGTGTCCAAGTTGTAGTACCGTGCTGAAGAAACGGGGGTGAACTACTATCCAGGGAGGTTACCGATTTCAGTGCCGCTATGCTACTTGTCTTGGAAACAGACAAGGAAATGGCCCATACACTCCTGATGTGACGAAGCTGAAGCGGTTGACCGTCCTGCTGCATGGAAAACTGAAGAAGTCAGCATGGACAAGAAAGCTTATAAGTCTACCACACATCATCATCCCGGCCTAGGTGTTATTTACTTTGCATTTTCCTTGTTACCTATGAGTAGCTGGAGTTTCACATCGGCACATAACTAGATTCGATGGTTTGCATTCTGGAAATGATTAATGATGGTTGGTCTGGTCCTGAAGCCCAGTGAAAACTAACTATGTTTGTGCATGTCCGGGTATGTCCGGGCATGTTTGCGCAGGAGATGCATACAGATGCATGATATTTTACTAATAGGACGGGAATGTTGGGCATGCTGGTATATCATACCATATGTCAAGAAATGATCTTCTGAATGTAGCATTATGGAGCAGATCCTGACATACCTTATTTAAGAACATCTGTGATTGAGCCGTGTGTCAAATAGTGTCTACTAATGGTATAGTATGCTAATGGCAACAGTGTGTATCGCGTTGCCCTCGTGGTTGTCGTCATCGGCGCACCCCCTTTCCCATTTCGTCGTTGTCGCGAGGTGGTGGTGCACAATTGCGGAGCCATCGCCCGTGTTGTCATTGTTCTGGATAGCCACTATACCAGACCCCCACAGCGCATGCGTCTTCCTGCCCACCGGGCCCGCCCGAGCCCAACCATCACAGTGGTCAGACTCGGAAAGCGGACTTTCAAGCATTGTAGTAGGACGAGCACCACGAGGGGCTTGGTCCTGTGGAGGGCATATGCCTTGAAATGGAGTAATCTGATGATCGAATTGGAAGAAAGGAGGGAAGGCCCATACTCAGAGCATGCAAAGGTGGGCAATGGAATGGTTTGCTGATG